>PVIR01003794.1:0-84992 GCA_004026965.1 Petromus typicus | reverse complement strand
CATTTTGCTGATCCTCTGCATTGATGACTGTGGCAGGTTACATTTTCTAAGTTGAAAGATGGTCTGCTCAGGCCTCTGTTAACCTATGATGAATCACATCCAAGGAACTTGACTCTTGAGACAATACTGAAATGGGATTTTTAATTTTGGAAATATAAAACCTGAAGTACTACAATGAGGCACAGTAAGCTAAATTCTGTTCTTTTAAAAATCATTTCCATTTTTTTACATCACTCAATGAAGAAACCTTCTAGAGGTCTCTGCACTTAGTGGACAGATGTCAAAGGGGTCCTCTACAGTGTGAGGGTAGGAGGTAGGAGTAAGAATTCATCAGATGGCACTTACCCTTAGGTAGCTTGTTGGGTTTGTGTCTCCAGTTTTTGCACCCTTTGTCTTTTGCATTCTTACTTTACTGAAATCTACCACAGGAACTGGTAATGCTCACCAAAACGAGTTCACATTTATGAGATTTAGCTGAACTAAATATGTTCTGTTATCTAATGTCCCTGGGCCCTTCAGTCCTTACCTTCAGTATTATGAAGAGGCCTCTAAAGAGGCCCTTCAGTCTAATGTCCCTGGGCCCTTCCCTGGGCCCTCCTACCAAAAGTCACAGGGCTGAACCCCATGGTGAAAGTCATGTGGCTGAGAATTCGGGACATCTCATCTTGTAGTCCCAGGTAGGACACTTACTGTTCTTTGTTATAACCTTTATCTGTTAACTTTCTGTATGTTGGAAAGTCTCCAGACATTGTAGAAATCCCATCTGCAAAAGGAAGGACTGTTATTCAGTGTTATTTCTGAAGTCTAAAAATCACTTGTGTGTGCTAGGTGCTCTGCAGCAAAAAAGTAGGTAGACTGTGGTGTTTCTTAAGCATCCACAAGATGTTCTGTCTCTGCTGGGGTGAAGTGCAAGAGGGCAAAAAAAGGTTGAGTAGGGCCGGGGAGTTAGCTCAGTGGTTCCGGCGCCTGTCTCGCAAGCGCAAGGGCCCGGGTTCGATTCCCTGGTAACCACATAACAATACTGGGTGTGGAGACCCACAGCCAGCAGCAACCAGTACCACATACCACAGTGCTGGGTGTGGTGGCTCACGCCTGTAATCCCAGCACTCGGGAGGCGGAGGCAGGATTGTGATGTGAGTTGGAGGCTGAGCTCAGGGCCAGCCTGAACCACAAAGCGAGACCCTGTCTCAAAAAAACCTAAAAAAAAAAAAAAAAAGGTTGGGTATACAGATAAAACAACTACTGGGGTGTGGAATAGTGATTTGGAATTGAGAGAAGTGTAGAAAAAAGAGATATTTGAGGTCAGAGACCCTGGACCTACTGGAAGATCCTTAGAATTATAAGAAATTTCTTGATCTTTTTAAGAAAGGAGTTCAAGTCTCAAACAAATAATTGATGTCCAGAGGCTTAAGGATTTAAATAGGATGGTAGAGGCCTGTAATGTCAGCACTTTGGGAGGTTAAAACAGGAAGAATGTAAATTTCAGCAAGCTTAAGTGACTTAGAACTTAGTGAAACTTTTTCTCAAAATTTATTTAAAAACAAAAATAGCTGGGGATGTAGGTCAGTGCAAAGGTCCTGAGGTCAATTTCCAGTTTAAAAAAAAAAAAAGACAGAGAGAAAGTAAGCAAGAAAAAGAAAGACTGAAGGGCCCAGGGACATTAGATAACAGAACATATTTAGTTCAGCTAAATCTCATAAATGTGAACTCATTTTGGTGAGCATTACCAATTCCTGTGGTAGATTTCAGTAAAGTAAGAATGCAAAAGACAAAGGGTGCAAAAACTGGAGACACAAACCCAACAAGCTACCTAAGGGTAAGTGCCATCTGATGAATTCTTACTTTTCCCCTGAACACACTGAATGTTGTTTGTTATTTGCAATGGACGTGCAAGTCTCCTGTCCATGCAGGTCCGAAATGGAGAAGTAGGATCTAGGGACCCATGTTTCCCAGGACACAGATGTCTAGACGTCTTCTCCTAGCTCTCAGAAGGCCTGTCCGCTCAGACACCTCTCCTGCTGCCTGTGAAGAGGTCCCGAGGATGAGTCACAGAACAGTGCCCTGGGGCTGCAGTCACCACTTATTTCCAGGTAGCTGAAAAGGGCCAATGGTGAATGACAAAGCTTTATTGCAACAAAAAATCCTTTCTGTGTGTTTTCTTGGAATCGTCTTACCCTTGTTTTCCAATTTCAGTCTAATATTTGTATTAAATACTCCAAGTGGGCATTCATTTTCACAGTAAGGAAATGTAGATATTCAAGAGGTAAATGTATTTATATCTCTACAGCTGGACTGAAGTTAGCCCTGGAGCCCCACTTTCTGAAGGAGCTATAAACTTTATGTGGAATCAAGTACTTTCTTCAAATTAGCAATTACTCATTATTCTAAGGTATACATGTAGTCCCTTCTGAGGACCTTCTGAGGCTACTGTGTGCCCCTTTCCCTGCTTCCTTTCTCTCCACGGGCTTCCAAGGCCTGAGAGTGTGTTTCACCACCTTAGCCCTAATCAGTGCCTTTCAAAGTGAAGTCTTCGAGAACAACATCGGTCTCCAAGGGAGTGTCTTAGAAATGCACACTCTTAGGCCCCACCCAGGACCCACTAAACCAGAAACTCTGGGCCCAGAAAGCTGCGGTACACACAGCAAGGCTTCTTCGTGATTCAGATGCCTTTGTGAGGCCCTGATCTAAAGCCATCAAAACCCTGCCACCTTCGTTTCTGAGAAGTGTGTCCTCAAGTCTTTGGTTCTGTGACTCCTGCCTTATCACACCTTTGGGTGAGCTGTCTTCTTCTGCTGCTGGTCATCCTATCTCCCTTTGCACAGGACTCAGACTGCTTTCCTCTGTCTTTGTGCTCTTGCAGTGTTCCCTTCCTTTCAGCGTTTGAGGTTCTTTCAGTTGAGTTTCTCTAACCACTTCATTTGAACAGCTTCCTTGCTCAACATGGAACCTTTCTAAAGGAGTCTGGAAAAGAGGTACATGTGGACCCTCCCAGAATCCCTCCAACTAGATGGAGCACTGCTACACTGTAATGATCAGGAACAGGTATCAGGAGTGGGCAGGAGGTCTGCCTATTTCTTTCCAACACACAGCTTGCTCTGTTCTTCCTCTCTGTCTCGTATTTTCTCCTCCCCACAACAAAGAAGTTGTTCTGTTTGTTGTTGTCTGTGCTTCCTGAGTAAAGAAAAATCATCCTGTTTAAATACACGCTTCTAAATCTACCATTTTTAAAAGAATCCATGCTCTTTATCAGAATCATTTAGTTTCTCTAATAATATCAATTCTTATCTTGAAAACAACTTGCAAGATTTAACAAGTTTGGAAATTTGCTTTACATCTCAAAAACAGCATCAATGGGTTCTTTGCATTTTCGTCTTAATTGTTCCTATTTTCTTCAAAGCCTCAAAATGAATTGAGGAAGGCAAAAGGATGAGGAGATGCAAAAAAGCAAACACATTAATTAAAATTGCAAGACAATGTCAACTTCAAGAATTATTGCAATTATTGATTTCTAAGTATATTCTCTGATTCTACTCAGCTCACATTAAAATTTTTTTATTAAAATAATTCTAATAAAGTATTCCTTTTGCACATTATTTTCCTCTTTGAGATCTTTCAATAGCTCTCATTTTAACTAAACTTAATAAGATGCTGTATTCTAAAAGTAATGTTCCCAAGTATATGTAGAATGCTTGAAAGTGAAGCAGTTCCAAACCAGCACTCCCTGATCTTGCCTTTTACATTAAATATTATTTCTAACATATCATGAACTTGCAATATATTCAGCTTCATTTGCATAAAAGGATTTACATTAAAAATTAGAACTTTGTGACAGAATTCCATCTCTTGGGAAAATATCCCCAGTTGGTCTCCACTTGAGGAATTGGCCAGCCCCTGGATGTGTTACCAGTTTCATATTTGACAAGAAGTTTATAAGCTAAGCAGCATTAGCGCAGAGGTCTAGACTCACAAATAAGCCACCCACCTCTGTGGCCATCAGATCTCATTAGATTCAATTTCTGCCTTATTATTCCCAAGTATCACTCCTTACCATATTTCTTGTCATTACCTTTTTTTTGGGGGGGGGGGTTTTCTCCTTTTTACTGAAATTCAACAAGTATGCTAGATAATCAAGGATACTTTCTTAATTTGAGGAATTTAAAAAATTTTCCCTCCATCAGTTTCTTGTTAAACACTAGGAAAGCATTTCCATTTCCATGTGTAAAATCAAAGCTCCTCTCGGTCTTTTGCAGTATTGCTTCTGACATGATCCAGAATGGATTCCGTTTGTCAGGATTTCACGGGCCGGGAAGATTGAATCCTCTTTAATAATTTATTCCAACACCTTGGGTTTAATTAAATAGTTGTATCTAAATATAGAAGACCTAATGATAATTTATAAACTTGTGTACTAACTGTGATGCGTGAGGTTTGCATGGTTGTTCCTACTTCACATTTTTAATCTGTATTTTGTATTTCACTGCTATGTAAGTTTCTGTAACATAATGTTGAGGGGAAGAAATAATAATTCTTTGGAAATTCTTTCTAGGAAATAAAGCCAAACTTTCTACACTTTTGAGTGGTCTATTTGATAACAAAAACATTTCCAACCGCTGTCCCAGGTATTCCCCTCCCTCGCGTGACTTTGTTCTATCCCATCGCCCTTCAGTGTCCCTCTCCAAGGGAACTGCGGCAAGAAAGTGGTGTTTCGTGATGATTTGGTGATTTTCTATGACTGTTTTGAAACCCTCCTTTTCTTACTCACTCTCTGTCCTGGCAGCCTTTCAGGCTGGAGAAAGATCCACTTGTTCAAAATTACCCATGTACCCACGCGTTGAATTAGTTATAGAGAAAGGATCTCTGTTAAAATCGAAGGGCTCCATGGTAGACATGCTCTGGCCTCCCAGAGAGCTGCATGAAAAACTAGATATCAGTGAATTCACTAATGCTGACCCATAAATGCAACTGAGGATGTGGGCTTCTACTGTGGCCACGCACATTTTTACAAAGTTGTTTTAAAATTCTGCAATAAAAATATTGTGCTATCTAAAATACAAACAACTCAGATTTTGTGCCACAGAGTAACCATTTTGAGAGTCTATATTTTAAAAAGTATTTGTAGTCCATGAATTTGGGAAAGAATCAATCTTCTTTTTAAAGTACTTAGAATACTACACCTATCGTGAGGCTAATGTGAGTCCATTTTTAACCATCAATGATTTTTACAGCCAAATAATAGGGCTTTGATAAAAACAGAACTACTATAATTAACTCAGTTGTCAATGAAGGCATTTTTCCTGGGCATTTGTTCATAGTTTGAAATATTTCTAAGAACTCCAAGTATTATCGTTACTGTAGCAATACAGCAATGATTACCTCTCTGCACCTGAATCTACTAATCCTCTGTTTAGAAAACTATTGAAATTATTTCTGTAATGTGTTCTAAGAATATAGCCTCAATATAACTAATACTGTAACAAGAACTTTAGAGAAATTTGTACTCTTCATTTACAAAACCAAGAACAATTATAATTTTCATGTCCTCAAAAATCATTTCATTATCTAGCTTAACCTGCTGTATGAAATGAGAATAGCTTTTGAACTTATTCAATATTTTAGCTCCAAGGAGAAAATATTAAATCTAAAAATTTACTTAAAATTAAAAGCACTAAGAAATACATTGAATAGTCACCAGTTTTAGAAAAATTTATTTAATGGTGCTGAATACATACACACATATATACATATATACATTATATATAAAAATTACATATATGTAATCACACACTATTATTAATGTATACCAAATCACACAGTAAGGGAATGACTTTTTTAAATTTTTGTATAATAGATAACTATAACCATTAGGTTGTTTTAGGTTAAAATCATTAAGTTTTTTGGTTTTTTTTTTTAAGTCTAAGGCAAAGCAAGCACATGATCCCAGAGTTCTAGGTTCAATCCCCAGGACTGCAAAAGTAAGTAAGTAAATTGTAATGAGATCACTATAGCAGTAAGTAGAACTATAAATGTACAAAAGTGTACTTTAGACAGATTGTGATATTTTGTGGAAAAAATAAAAAAGCTTTCTATCTCCAGGTTGTCAAGGAAAGCAAAAACACAGTGAGCCTGGCCCATGCTGAACTCTTTTTCAGCACTCTGCTGGCTGGAAGCAGCTCGGCTATTCTTAGCCCCACTGGCCCAGGCGCAGAGCTGGAATGGCTTAGGGAGAACGACTCAGTGTGGGAAGGTGTCTGCGCTTCTCCGTGCTCCAGCCACACATAGCTGGACAGAGGGCAGAGCTTCTGATGACTCAGCAGTCCCTGCAGCGTGAATTACCCCAAGGCTTCCCAAGGCTGGACACACAGGTGCCAGGACCTCAGAGAGCAGGAGAGGTTTCCAGGAACAAGAGCAGCAGTGGGGCTACTGTAGTGATCCCACTAGCTTCTGAATGTGAAATTAGCAAGCACAGCAGCTTTCAAAAATACATCTTTGTGAACCACCGAAAGGGGCAGTCCTGTAAGTGAATGCAAGAATGATTCACTTCTCCCCAAATGTTAGCATCCTCTCCAACGGTGTTGGTCAAAGGTTTAGTATAATGTTTAAATTTTTAAAAATAAATAAATAAATAAACACCTCATTTGGGTTTCATATGTTTGTGAAAGAAGAGTCTGGCTAGGAGATTTGACACCTTCAAAGTTTTCTGTTGATGATGATTTATAGGTATAGAGGGCAAAACTATGGTGGAAATAATTAGGCTGGAGATAATTTTTCCATCTTCATATTCTTAAAATACACATTGAATCTCTTTGATCATACTAGAGTTTTAAATTTATTATTATTTTCTAGCTAAATTTAAGGCTCATGGCCCCCCATTTAGTCTCTAAATGGCATGCTCATCACCAAAAGGACTTCTTCACTGGAAAGACATCTTATGAAAAAGAAAGACTGTGTGGAGAGATTAACACTATTCTCTAAAGACTCTGACAGTGTCACCCTACTGATTTCTTCTCCTCTGTGAAGTACACACCCTCCGGGGATCATAGCTGGGCAGCAGAATGTCTCTGTGTCAGACTGTAGACTAGTATCTTCTATAGCAAGTTTTGAACGAATTCTCAAAATGCTTATTTCCAAAAGCAGGCTGGTCTGACATGAACTGGCACCAGGTTGTGGCTTACAGTGCTGTGGACACTGCCACAAGCACGGAGACCTACAAGGTAGATGAGGAATTAGCCCTCTCTTGGAAGAGCTTACAGTCTACAAGGCTAATCACTAATCACCCTGGTCTTAGAGGTGTAATTTCCAGGACTACAGGAAAAGACATCTTGGCTGTGTCATGCCACTCAGCCACTGGCATTTTCTCCAGGCAGCTTGAAGACACTAAGACAAACTCTGGTGTGTTTGAATTAAAAGTATGCTGAGCAGATTACACAGTCTGAGGTTTGTACTGAGAGAGATAGTATTCTAGATGAAAACAAGTAGGAAAGAGAAAAGAAGAAAATCAAATAGAAAAAGTCCCCTTTCCCCAAACAAATCTTTTGATGGGGTAAGAGTTCATCCCTGAGCTCTTGAAAGCATGTCATAATTTCCCCCATCTGCCAGAGGGGACGAACTTCCTTCCTTTCTCCACGGTGCATGGATGGCAAGGCTGGTTCACTTCATTGTAACATCAACCACAAAGAAACGGAAAAGTCAGGAATATTTCTCTTGCATTTCCATGTGGGATAGCAGGGTTTCAACAGCTGTTGCAAAATATAACTGTGGAAAAGAAAATGAACTCTACAACACAAAGTAACTGGCATCACTGAGGCAATAAAACACATCACACAAACTTTAGCTTGTTGAAAGAGGCATGTGTGGAGATATACTGTTCTCAAAGTTCACATAACCAGATTAGTTCCAAAAGAAGGGAAACAGGTACAGAAAACACAGTTAATGAACAGGTTCTTCATTACTCTATATATTCATGAGCAAATAGCTATAAATATCACGAGAAAACCACTAACGGTATTAACACGGGATGTCTGATTACAAAGCGATGAAAAGACGAAAGTAAGAACATGGCCGGTATTATGAAGCCAAATGGTGACAATAAAAGTATGTGTTCAACTGACACAGTTAAAGAGTAGAGATTAAACTCCCCTATTAAAAAGGTAAAACACACCGAACTGAATAAATTCACACTGTGGTCTGTTGCTTCTAAAGGGTAATAAAATAATAAAAAATAATGATAACAGCAGATGGGACAACTTACATAGATGGAGCTTTAAAAAATGTCATTTGTATAGAGTATCACAAATCATAAAAGAAATAACACAGATTATTTAAATCTGACTAGTCTAAAATATTACTAGCACAATCACTAAAAACATAAAAGATGACAACTAAAACGTGACCCTTATCTAGCATTTATCTACCTACTCACTCATCTATCATCTGTATCGTGAAATATTACTCTGTCTAGACACATACATACACATGTAACAAGTTTTTGCACTTTTACATATACATCTATATGAATCTGACAAAAACAATTTTCAGGAGTCTAAACAAAGTATAAAAATGTATGTATGTATATATTTGCCAGCTTTGATACACTAACTATGTGTAAGTTCCTCGTGTGGGTACCTTAGATTTGGTACATGTTGCAAGCAGATGCACCATATGTCCTTGTTCCAGATGTTTTGTGTAGAAAAATTCCTTGGGGAAGAAATAGTATATCTCACTCTGGAGCAAAGAGTTAATTTACTTACAGTGTTGGAAGCTGATAGTGTCTCCTTCCAAAATTCAGAGACTCACTGTCTAGTTTAAGAAAGAAAGATGATATCTCTGCCCAGAACAAAAGGCAGCTATGTCTTACTTCCTTTTATAAAATAGTCAGGCTCACTAAGGTCAGGTTTCCTCTCTGTCTCACCTCCATTCTGTGTGCAAATGTCGTCTGATCTTCTTCACTCATTCCCTGAAAATAGAGGTGCAGAAAATGGACGCAGAAAGACTGACATTGTAGCTAGTCTGCTAATGTGAACAGTATGATCTTCTGTCTCCAAGCCACTAGTTATGTCATCCGTTTGATCATAGAGGTGAATTTATTAAATAAGGTCAAAGCACAAACTTCCAGTTCTCAACATCGCAGTAACTTCTTTCATGTAAAATATCCAAGCAGCCTGTCTGAAAATTGATACCAGACTCAAAATAAAGTATTGTCTATTTCAAAAGAAATGGAGGAAAGGATTTTAAAACTTCTGGGCACATAGACATGATAAATGTACAAGGGATAATTTCCGAGATTTGATCATCATACAATATATATTTATATCAAAATATCACATTTACTCCATTAATTATTTATTTTAAAAATAAAAATACAGTAAATATATACTGAGAAAATATAATCCATATCCCCGCATACGTTTTAAGATGAAAACAAATTAAATTTTATTAAAAAATTATTTAAAATAAAAAGAATTAGATAGAGAAATTAGCTAGTAGAAAATCTAAAACAAGAAACATATCTGAATATTTTTAGAAAAGAGTAAAAGAAAATGTCATCATCTGATAGCATTTTAGCAAATATGAAATAGCATTATCAGAGGTAAACAATATAACAATGTTTTCAGACAACAAATATCAACTCTTGTCATGGATATGACTAAAGAAAAGTTATGAACCCATTTCCAAATAAATAGAATTTTTTAAAAATCATAGAATGAAATCTTAGAAATAGAATTTAATGCCATGTAAGCAAGCATCCAGTGGAATTTATTTCAGAAACGTGAAAAGCATTAGCATTATATAAAGTATCATTGCAATACCTTAAATTATTAGGTCAGTTAAAAAAACCAAGATCATAACAATGTTTGAAAAAGGCATGGCAATGAATTGTCAACAGTCATAATTATTGAAAACGTAGTAAGCATAGAGTATGCTATAAATATGATTAAACATACACACTGTCATACATTGCTGTGATAAAACCCAAGAGAGATGTCCATTAAACATGAAAAAGCAATATTGGTTTCTGATACCTCACGACAGACTTTGACAAATGTTTTAAAACATGACACAGAACTAAAAATATAATTGTGACATAAAGAACAGTGATTACATTTAAAGAAAATGCAAGATGTCACCTATGGAAAATGTATACAATTATTTTACTATTACAAGAAGAAAACACAAAAGCAGCGACATGCTCATAGGTAAGTAAAATGAGGTAAATAACTCTCACTACAACAGAAACAAAAACTCCCAATATTCTATTTGAACATAAGCCTATTAAACAACATGAATGAAATTTTAAGTATGTTTGAGACATAGCTTGTACCTTGGATGGGAAAATAATATTATCCTAATATAAATTATTACCAAATTAAGTTTTAGTTTAATGCTTCTCAAATAAAATTCAAATGTCCTATGCAGAAATTTAACAAACAATACTTAATTTTCTCCGGGAAAACGATTCAGGCAAAGAGAACAAAGATTTTGTTTTAAAAATAATAATAATAAGAAAAGATCAGTCTTACTACATGATAAATGTATCATAAAATATGATTAAAAGAGCATGGAAGTCATGCAAATACAGAAAGCCCTGAATGAACAAATAGAAACACACCCCACATAGAGACTTTAAGGCTACAAATCATTGGGAAAGGGGAGAACTATTCAGTGAACATCGCCGGGACACTCTGTTCACAGGTAACGATGATTTGAAACTGAGTTTCAAGTTTCACTTCTCATCTGTCCTCACTAATAATCTGCAATTAATATGTGCAGTATGTGTAAAGACAAAACCTTTGTGAATATACATCATTGAAATTCTAAGTTTTTAGAACAGCATGTTTTAGCTTCTCCAAATTGATATTCACGTCCCAATCTATGATAATTCCAGTAATGTATAACACTAACCTACAGCAGATTTGGAAACTTCTTTATTTTAGGAAGCTGTAAGAGGTTTCAGTGTCTTATGGCTCTAGGGTGCAAAATCTGGAGCTGCCAGTAGGTGTCGCCATCTACACTACCCAGTGCAAGCGTAAAGCCTCTCCTAAATCAGCCCAAGTACCTACAAGGTTCACCGTAGCTAAGTAGCAGATAAGAAAGTAAGACAAGAATTCCTATTTAATAGAAGTTGGTCCCAAATAAAAATAAATTTTCTCAGTTGTACAACTTTGAAATGTTATGCATCTGTTTCCTTCCATATGCAAACATTTAGAAATTAACAGTTAATGTCAATCTTTGTTACCCCAAACTGGATAACTAACCCAAGATTATGGAGACCACTGTGAAATGAATTCAAATGCAGATACATTATTTTATCATTGCAGCGTTTGCAGAGAAACCTCTAACCCCTTAACAATAACTTCTCCTACATTTTAGGAAACTAACATCCCTTACCCTCCTCAAAACAGTGCCTTCAGAATCAATGGAAACCCACTAAGGAAAGAGCTTCCTATCCTTTATGTTCACATTTGTGCCAAACATAAGTCAAGTTTCTGGTCTGGGTCTGTTATAGCAGCAAAGAGCAAAGGTGACAGAACAGTTTGAGTGTGTCTATGACACAGAACCAAGAATGCTTTATGACAATAGGTGCTTCCCTCTGGGCATAGTCAGGATACAAGTGCACCTGTGCTCTTCACCGAATTAGAGGGAGCCCTTGGGAAAACTTCCCCAAGACCACTGCTTCACACCAATTAATACCAACCACAGCTCTCTGAAGGCAAAGTTTTCAAGAAGCTTCTTTTTCTCAAATGCATGTTTTTTGTTTTAACCTGATGTGTTTGTCGGAAGGCCTGTTGGTGTTCTGTGGTGATAGATGCCACAGAAACATTTGTTTTGGGGACTAATTGGAAGATTTCAGTTCCCAGAGCTATCAGCTTGACAATTTTACAAGTGGTAAGTTCAAGTGAAATGAAAATTTCTAAAATTAAAGTTCTGCAAGATACAAGAACTGGACTGCAAGTACCTTTAAAGGTTTGAAGGAATTGGTCCAAACTATGAGCACCTTCTAATGATTAGTTCAGAAAGTGAGACTCCACCATAACCTTTGGGACAGACATTTAAACAAAGCATATAACAAATCAATAATGCTCATAATACACTACTTTTTATTTTTTCTTCTACCAATCCCCTCTCTATATTTCTCATGGATTTTTTTAAGACATAGTGAGCTGACTCTGAGTAAACAGAAATAGAATTTTTAAAGGTGCCAAAAAGATCAAACTAAAACATCATATTGACTTTGGGTTTGCAGTCAAAGAGGACAAAGGTCGATAAGTGATTAATGATAAATAGCATAGGCAGGAACTATTATTTCTAAATGAAAACAGAAATTGAGAAAATGTTAACTACAGATGCAAAATATTTATGTTTATATTCAAAATTTTGCATAAAGACTAAAAGAATTTGATTTCTGGGGAAATAATAATGATATTGGTTATTGAAATAGGAAGATTCTAGAAATATTTTTAGCTTAGGTAGAAAAGATTATATAATCCAACCTTCTCAAATATTAAATTTGATTTTTAAAAAAATAAATTGTATTTATCCCCCTCCAAAAAAATAAAACATTAAATTTGAGAAACTATGGCACAGCAAATACATTATATTTGATAATAACTTAGATTATAGGAGAGGCTATCAGTAATCCACACTTCAGGATATTTTGTAATGTTCAAGCAACTGAACTGATTTAAAAACAAACAGACAGTGTGTTCAATGCAGGGGGACAGTGCCTTCACAACTTTAGAGAGAGTCTTGAGTTAGTTTTTCTAGGTTCTGGGGACCGACCTGAACTCTCTCTGCTCATTTATAGTGAGGAGGGTACTTTCCCTCCAGCCAGAGCTCGGAGAATTCCCTGCTTCTTCACCACTAGCTGTGGGCAGGCACAATGGCTCAGAAAACCCACGGGAGCCCTCGGGTGCTCCAGGCCTTTGGCTTGTTGGTGGCTCCGTGGTCCCTTGTCCATGGCCTCGAATGAATCCAGCTTGTCTTCCCTATAGCTAAGGGTATAGAAGCAAATGATGTAGCACTGCTTTTGTGCTTTGTTCTAAGTTCTCCAATTTGCACATAAACTTAAAAAAAATATTTTTAGAAGAAAGTATTTTCATATAAGTAAAAATAGCCTTTTCTCTCCCCTCTGTCCACGACATTGTTACTAGTAAGTGGCAGAACAGCGTAATTTCACTGTACGGTACAAGTGGGTCCTCGAAGAGGGACAGGTACATGCCTTAAACCTGATTATTTGGAAATCTAACTTAAAATAGTGACTAATTTCTTGTATCTATTAAATGGATTATAACATCCTAATCTATTGAACTGATCTTAGCACTTTAATTCCAAGCTTGAAATCATCATGTGGACTTATAAAAACTGAAAAATACCAATCAGGCACATTCTAAATAAGAAAATGATGAAATTCAACTTCATGAGACTTTAAATGAATAACAGATTCACATTATGTGAAGGAGAAGATAAAAAATAGTAATAATGACTGTCAATAGCAATAATGTTAGTAGGGTAAGCAATAGTGGCCATCTCTACCAGGAATATGCTACAATATTTGGAACAAAACATAGTAAAAACATTTGTCAACACACATTTCCCTCAACAAAAGGAGTTCTAGGACATGTTATCACACACATGACAAAAACAGCCATAACCAAAACACAGTCATGTGAAATACTTAAATCATAAGGATATTTTATCCTACCTACTATGAATTCTATGTTCAGATTATTAAGATTGTGAACTCATGCTTCTTATTCTTTACTGGAAAAGTGAATGTATCCATACTAAATAGAAAGTATTTCATTAGAGACAGATTTGGCTACTGTGAATTTTAATGAAACACAGTGAGGGGAATGTACATCCATAGATTGCTTCAACGTAATGTAGAACTCTAAATGTGGTTTTCATGACTATTGTTATGTTGAAGAAAATAATTTAGAATATTTCTTAAAGCTGAAAGTCACAGCAGCTAAATATTTTCTGGCACTAAGTAATCTACAGAAATGACATTCTTTCCTTAAGAACATGAAAACTATGGGGAGGTCCTTTCATTAACTTTGGGGAGGTAAAGTTCAAATGAGATTTCTAAGCCCAAAGCAAAGCAGAGTGCTTCTATCACAGACCCAGGTCTCTTGAGATTGATGTCTATTATCCTTGGAAAGGGGTAAATGGTCAACTTAGATGGGAAAAAAGTGCTAGCAGTCATCAGTCCAAAAAAATCACCTCGGGCCCCTTCTTTCCTTTGTCAAGGTCACAGATTCCATTTTGACAGAGCTACCTGAAGCCATGCCACCAGCAGAGTGCAGTGTGTTCCGAGCCTGTGTGATGAAGGACTTTCCTCACACCCTTCTCAGGGCACAAGCTCCCTGCTGTAAATCAGGGAGTAACAACCCCTGTATTCTGTATTGTGAGAAGGTGAGAAAATAGTAGTAAGAAGAGGTTTGGAGATGGAGGCTCTTGAGAGGAAGCCTTGGAGACAGGCACTGAACTCACTGAGACAGGATAGGGATACTGCCAATTGGGAAGGTTAAATGAAATCTTACATACTAAAGGATAAACAATCCGCTCCACCAAAAACTCTTGGTGATAAGATAAAAGACAGATAAGGATGAAGGTTGTAACTGAAAGAGAGATAAACAGGAACGCAGAAGAAAATTACCAAACAATATGCAGCGATAAGAGTTCTCACATCTATCAAACAAAAGCAGAGTTCTATGAATGAAACCACCAACAGCCAAAAAAACACTTTTACAGATCAAAATTATTAAAATAAAATTTTCTTTTTTTTTTTTTTTTTTTGAGACAGGGTCTTGCTTTGTAGCTCAGGCTGGCCCTGAGCTCAGCCTCAAACTCACATCACAGCAATCCTCCTGCCTCTGCCTCCCGAGTGCTGGGATTACAGGTGGGAGCCACCACGCCCTGCACTGTGGTATGTGGTACTGGTTGCTGCTGGGTGTGAGTCTCCACACCCAGTGTGGTATGTGGTTAACCGGGGATCGAACCCGGGTCCTTTCACTTGCAAGACAGGCGCCGGAACCACTGAGCCAAATCCCTGGCCCCTAAAATAAAATTTTCAACAGAAAAGGTGGAACATAGGCCTAAGAGGCTCTCACAGAAAATTATTAGAAAGAAAGAACAGAGAGGAAGCTGGTGATGGACACAAAAGCAAGGATCAATATTCTGAAAAGTCCTATTGATTCTCCTCCCAAGGGAAAAATAAAAATAAGGGGTAGGAAAACAGTGACTGAAATGAGAGAAAAAGTTATGCAGTTCAAACCCTATCTTCAATAATGTTACACTAGTATTACACTAGTAAGTCTACAAAAAAAAATCATGCACTTTCTATCACTATCTTACAAAAATAATGTAAGGCAGGAACTTCTGAAGTTTAAGTAGTTATTTAGTATTAGATGAAGTAAGGGTTTTTACAACTGAGAATAATAGCAAACAACTAGTGGGAAAGTTTCTAGTGACACTTCTTTATCTAGCAGCATGTACTTTATGGGAGAGGACAACCGGAGCAGTGCTAGCCCGACTGTTACATATGTATCCATGGCCCTCATTCTGTGGATCTTCCCATCAGCTCTGAATGCTGAAAAGCTGTCCTCATGTTATCATCCAGATCCCACATTCTGTTTTGCTACGTGGCTCTGAAAACCAGACAAATATTTTTTGTGCAATGATTAAGTTCAGACTTCCTCCCGTGCTACCAGTGGCTGTAGCCAACATTGTTTCCTTTTGTCCTACTTGATGAGTAGTTGTGAAAGGCGTCACTGCCTCTGTCCCTCCATCACTGCACTGCTTGGTGGAGTAGAACCTACCAAGACCTCTTCCTCCAGATAGGAGTTCTCTTATCATAGGAAACTCAACAATTTGAAATTTCATTCTGCATGGACAAATTAATTTTGCAAAGCAAATACTATATGTATGTGTGTATGTATATATATATACATACACACATACATATATATATATATATATGTGTGTATATATTTACTTTTGGTTGTCATAACACCTTGGAAAAATAATATTCTCATCTTTTGTTAAGATGTCTTTGCAAAACCTTTGTCAAGGATGACTTAAAAGAACAGATCTGCTTATTTGTGATGATCACTCAGTTCCTTTCAGGGAAGAAGTAAAGAATGAATCAAAGTGACAAACATAAACTGTGACAAAGGAGAATATTGTTGATTTTTAAGTCACTCTTTAAATAAGAAAATCAGACCATCTCTACATAGTTCATAATTCGACAACAGAATGAAGAAACAATCCATTAATGATTTTAGTGGATTCAATGATATAATTTCTATGAATGTTATCTTTGTAATGGAAAAGATAAATGTTATTCTTAAAATTAGTGGATAATTAGGAATAACAAGAGATTTGGAAAGCATGTGGTGATTTGGTGATGTCACATCATTAAAATGTGACTTAATTTGAGACGCTAATCATTCTTCTAGTTGAGCTCACAGCCTTAGACTCCCAGCTCTCTATGAAAAACTGTCTTCCAGTGAACAGAGTAGAGTTCAACTGTTGTTTTCTTCATCCTTCTAGTAATCCCACATCTTCTATAGATAAGAAAACACGTAAAGAAGTCAATGACATATTTCAGGTTACTCAGGCAGCCATAGATCTGGAAAAAGAAGGCTGGTCTCTTGTGCTCCAGCCAATACTTTATCAACTTTTTCAATTTTTCACTGAAGGGAAGGGCACAGTCAATATAAGTTCAGGTAGTAAATATGTCTTACTGTCCTTTAAACACTGACAGTTGTGTTTCAGAACTTTCCCAAAGGCTCATCTTTGCTTTTAAAAGGACACAAGGGCAAAAGTTGGGCTCTACTCAACATTACCAAAGACTTTATTATGATGTTTTATTTCCTTAAGATTCATATGAGAAACAGGCTTTAGACTTTAAGTTCTGTCCTCAGAAGTGGTGATGTGACAGAGGCAGAGATAGATTTCTTGGACATCATGAAAAATTCTAATTTTCACAACTAGAAATTACTTTGAAGCCAGACTTATGTGATCAACTATGCAACCTGGACTCCAGGAGACATAGAAAATGGCTCAATAAACCATATAAGTCACGTCCACAGAAGGTAGGTCTAGCAAAGCGAGTTCAGTACTGGTCCTGCCATTATCAGTTGATTGTATGATTTCAAACAAATTATATTTCCAATATATAAACCCATACAGTGATACTGAATATATTGTTTCCTACAGATATTTTCATATGCCTCATATTTGTTTTTGTATGTTATAAAGATACCAAATTTTCATTTTTTCTGTTAGTCTGTGGGTTATTTACTCAGTAATACTCTCTGTATTAGAGATTTGGTGTCATTCTATCAAATTTGAACAACTTCAATAAAATTTTTATTAAAGGCCTTTTTAAAACATTGCAGATATAATTGAGGGAGTTCAGAAGAGCATTTATTGAGATTTCTAGTTAACTCTGCTCTGAATCCTTTATGAAAATGAGCATACGTAGGTGTATACCTAAGGCTTTTGTGCTCCACTCTGTTTGTATGAAGCTGTCTTGAGAAATTTTGGTGTCACAGCTTGTATCAAGATGTCTCCTCAAAGGCTTATGGTCTCTTCAGTGGCACTTTTGGAGCTGACTGGATCTAGGGCATGTGATACTAGGGTTAAGAGTGTGTAGTATTGAATTAGTCCATAGATTGGAATTAGCCTCATCCAAGAGGCATATAGCCTGATGGGGTAAAAGGCAAAGAGAGGTGGTTGCTTGCTGCCTTCCGCCTGCCTTACCATGGACTGTTTCACCCTCTGGCATGCTGCTCTGCCTTGTAACCAGCCAACTCTAGACTGAAACCTTGAGAGATGGTGAGCTGAAATAAACTTTTCCTCCTTTACTTTTGAGTGTCCACTCTTTGTCTCTGAAACCATAAAAGTAACTAAGACAGTTGGTATTACTCACATCTTAGAAATTAGAAACAGCTTTAGTAACGTTCAGCAACTGGGCTGGGCTGTGCCCAGTGTATAGCACTTGTACAACAGGTGTGAAACTCTTGGTTCTGCAGCATCAAAGTTAAAAACAGTTTAAAACTTTACTCAAGGCCATTGATGTAGGGCCAGTTTGCACCAAAACTCTATTCATTGATTATATATTCTCCTTTCAGGGAGGCATTCTTTTTGCTTAGCTTCCTTATGAAGCAGGGGCTGAGTTGCTCATCTGGCAAATTTATAACTTACTTACCTGACTGATCATATGTACGTCAAGTTACTTAGTTGTACTTTCACGTACTTAGTTGTACTTTTTTTTCAATTTTAAAAAAACCGAAAATAAAAGTAAAATAGTCTCTAAACAAGTCTACATTTAAAAATATGTATTTTTCCTATTACTGAAGGAGAACAATACTTCTCTGGTTAAGTTTTACAAGATGGCTTGTTTGTGCTGAGCAGCCAGGTTTTATCAAAGGGATGGATATTTACATGCCAAAATCACACTACACAAGACAATATGATTGTGTCAAGAAAGACCCAAGAGTACTGAGATCTGTAGAAGAAAAAAAAAGTACTTAAGAAAACAGATGATCCTGAGTATCTTGATGTTTTCTTCTTTTCAAACTTATCTCTTGGTCGAGGAAGTTGAATTTCCTAATGTTACAAGGCCTCCCTGGAATAAGAACGTAGGAAGACCTGCCAGTTGGAAGCCTCCAGGCACTTTTTAGAGCATCTGGTGTTCCTACTACAAAATGAGATTGCTGTATGCACCATTTTGAAGTTTCACTTAAGACACTACGTGATTTTCTTGGTAGGATGTTACCCAAGAAAGTTTAGCATTAATAAACACTGAAGATAACAGGTGGAAAATGTAATTTGAAGGTGATCCTTAAGGGAAGAAGGATGGAACTAGCTTTTTCTGGAGATAGAGAAGAAAGGAGGAAGAGCAAGTTACTGGGTATATGCAGACAAAGTCAAGTGTGTATACCGCCCTGGACGTGCACCCTGGGGTGTGTGAAGGACACCACACTGCTGGGCATTTGTTTCTAAACTGAGAACCTTTTAGGCAAAACTCACGAGATGATAAAACACACCACAGCAAAAAGCTACCTTAATTTCACTTTGAAATGGTGATTTAAAATGGACCATCCGCATTCCTCTGGAGACTATGTGTGCAAGAAATCATTGACTTGGTTTGTGCAAAATGTTTGGTGCAGAGACGCATTTCCAGACCTTCTGCAGTAAATGAGTAGAAGCCTTTTGGTAGGAAATTGAGGATGAGACTGATTTTTTGGTACACAGGCCCACTTTTAATTCACAGCACTTTTCTTGTCTAAGTCTTGCATATTCCTCATGGCCCCATCTGGTTGTTTCTCTGGGCCCCTGTGAGGCCCCTGCCTCCCTGCAGTTCGACAGGCTGTTGGAAAACCAGTTTTCAAACAGGCAGTGCTTGAGCAGGGACTAAAAAGTCTGAGGGCATGGCCATCATCTGCTCAGAAAAATGAACGGCCCCATCACATGCTATTAAGTACAGTGTCACAGAGGTGAAATTGTGCTCGATGCCACAGTCAACATTAGATTTCTTTCATTCGGATAAGACGCATGAACATAATCTCCGTCAGCATGAGTTTAGACCTGACTATTTCTTTTTCCAATCAAAGGCCTATTAGCAAGATTTAGCAGATCAGGTGATCAGATGAAAATCAGGCAAGATTCCAAATCCAATTTACAACAGCTGAAAAATGACAGGCACACGAATTGAACTGTTTTAATGTTGGAAGTGCTTACCTGCATTTTGAAAAACAACCACAACAACAAAAAACCATTGGGATCAGAGAAACAGTTGACAAGGCAGCCATTCCAAAGACTTCTGAAGTCATAATAAAGAATTTAATGGAGAGGATAAGATGTTTACAGCTTCAGACAAATGATAATAACAAGCAATAGGCTTGCTCAAGTTAAAATTGTTCTACCTACAAATTAATCAGAAAGGCAATAAATATGCATGACTACTGCTGGGAAAGCAGAGGGAACGACTAAGACCCCATGTCCAGGATTACACCTCAATTCTCTGGTATAAAAGTGGGATCCATAAATCACACTTTGAAATACAACAAACATACCTCCTTTATGGCTCCTGTTGTACTTTTATGCAGGACTCTGTGAAACAAGGATTTATAGGAATCCTACAGCAAAGCTAACTTTTAGGCCGAAAAGCAGTAGTGTGACAATAACATCTAGCAGAAAAAGAGAGGAAAAAAACGAACAAGCAGTTCTGATTACTACATTAGCAGAGCCTTTCATCTCATCTTTCAAATTTAATTAACATAACCTTTCTTATTCTTTTGAGAAGAAAGAAAATGAGGGGGAAAATGTTGAGTTTCATTAAAAAATGGCTTACAATATTATGTTTTAATTAAAATTGAATAAGCTTCCCAATTAATATTAAAATTTTAAAAGCCTAACCAGCAATAACACATTATTAAAAGCTGCGTCAGTTGTCTGGAAGAAATGAGTACTTGATTTTTCGAGGTTCATCGTCATATTCTTAAGTGATCACTATCTTGAAACTCGCGAATTTAAATAATGTCCCCTTTCAGTCGCTCCAAGAACCATAGGAGGGCAGAGAAAGCTTCCGGCTGTCTGTAAGCTCACCGCCCGCCAGGGGCTGGGATGTCAGATAAAGCAGGTATTTTTATTTACGTGTCAAACCTTTGCACAAAAAGTTCAAGGAAAATTATTACCTCGCTACAATCAACTGCTGCCCACCCCGTTTTGCATTGAGTAAAATGTTCGATAGAACTTGTAAAAGTCTCACGCATTCTTTGGGTCGCCTTACTAGGTTCATACCTTGAAAGAAAATAAGCGTCCTTTACTTGGTGAGAACTCGGTATGGACTATTTTATCTTCCAGATAATTGTATTTTCACCTCCAGTTCTGGCTATATGTGTGTATGTGTGTGTGTGTGTGTGTGTGTGTGTGTGCGTGTGTTTGTGTGTGCGTGTGTGCGTGTGTTCTAAAATATTGTTGTTAAGGGTGGAGGAGGAGGGTGTTAAAGTCCCTGACACTGTTTACCTCCAAATACAAGCAATTTCACCATCAAGTAAAAATATAAAAACAAGACATTGCAGATAAATAGCAGGCACCCTCGAACTCCTGCTTAGGGACAAAAGAAAAACAGGAACCAAGAACTTGGGCTGTTCCTGCACAGCAACGAGGGCCAGGCCCAGGGCCAGGGCGGAGGCCCAGCGGGGCGCGCGTGTTGGGGCACCGGGCCTCGCTCTCCCCGCTGGCAGGTTGACGAGCGAGCGCCCCAGACAACAATGGCCAGCCAGGGCTTTCCTCGCGTCGGTAGTTTGCTGTGTCTGCCCCTGACTGGAAAAAACAAAAAACCCATCTCCAAAGGATGACAAGAGAAAGACGCGTGCGTCCGCCGGCGAGCAGGCATCTCTGTCCACGCAATCCGCGTCTCCTCAGCTCCCCGCCCCGCCCGGCCCGGCCTGGCCCCAGCAAGTTCCTGCGCAAGTTCTCCCTCCCGGACCCTCCACCTGCCGGGGCGGCGCTCCGCGCTCCCGGGCCTCTCCGGCGACCCCCGCGGGCTGCAGCGAGAAGCCAGGCGCTAGGAAGGCGGGGGCGGCGGCTGCCGCGGATCCGGCCAACCCGCCGCAGGTCGGTGGCTCCCATTGGCCACGACGCGGCGGGCGGCTCGCGGGGGCGGTGGCGGGGCGAGGGCGGCGCGGGGCGGGCGCGCGCGGGGAGCGGGGCACGGGGCGCGGGGCGCGGGGCGCAGAGCCGGGACGGCCTGCCTCAGCCGCGCGGCGCCTCGGTCCTTGCAGGCCGGCGGAGAGCAGCGCAGCTGCCAGGCCCGGCGCGGGGTTCCAGGGCGGCGCGGATCCGGACTGCGGAGGCCGACGGCGGACTTGGTCTTTGTGGGCGCAGCGCGCACCCCAGGAGCCCGCCTCCCTGCGCGCTGTCCCCGCCGCGCCGCGGTCGCGCCGAGCGGCCCTCGAGAGCGGGGCCCGGGGACGCGCCGCGCGGCCCAGAGCGGCCTCACGCCGACGAGCGCCGCATCCCGGCCGGCAGAGCTCCCGCCCAGACTCGCGGCCCCGCTGCGCTCCGGGCCTCTGTTGCTCGGCCACCGCGGCGCCCCCACGCGCGCGCCTGCGCGCTCACACACACACGCACACACACGGGGACACGCGCACACACGGACACACATACGCGCGCACTCTTTCCTCACGCACGCCCCCTCCCCCGCCCGGCCGCCCGCCCGGCCCTTGATCTCGGGTCTGTTTTATTACTCCGGGTGCGCGTCCCGCGGACTCGCCGGCCCGCTATTTGTCATCAGCTCGCTCTCCATTGGCGGGGAGCGCAGCGCGGCGGGGACGGGAGGGAGGGAGGGCGGGCGGGAGGAAGGGGTGGAAACTGCCTGGAGCCGTCTCTCCGCGCTGCTGTTGGGGCTGCCGCTGCCTCCGCCGCCGCCTCCGGCTCCTCGCTCGGCCCCTCTCCGCCTCCATGTGCCGGATAGCGGGAGCGCCGCGGACCCTGCTGCCGCTCCTGGCGGCCCTGCTCCAGGTACGCGACCGTCCCCGTGGGCCGGGTTGCGGGCGGGTGGGGCGGGCGGCGCCGGGTCCCTTTGTTCCCCGCGCCGCTGCGGGGCCGGTCTGCGCACCCGGGAAGGGAGGTGCCGCACTGTGCGGCCCGGACCTGCGCAGCGCCCGGAGTGCCCGCCGAGCAGCCGGAGCCAGCCGGTCTCGGGCGGCTCTCGCATCGCGGGCCCCGCCGCCTCCCTCCGGGGCCGGGGACCCACGGGGGTGTCCCCCGGCAGCTGCCGGGGTCGCGGACTAACTCCCGGGTTTTGCAGTTTTCCCTGCTCCTCGCCCTTCGCCTTGCACTTTGCTCCTATTTTTTCAATTTCTTCGGGCTGGCTGACGAGTTTGCAGCGAAATCCTCACTCCGGGTCTGTTGTTACTACGGGACTTGCCTGCACTCCGCCCCACCTTGGCTCCGCGCTCCTCCCGGGCGCCCGAGGTTTCGCTGTCCTATTGTCCCATCACACGGCTCCACTCCGCTCCCTGTCCCCTCTTCGCTCGTCCTCGCCCCGTTTCGTGTCGTCTCCCAGAGAAGGACAGCCTCGCCCAGCCCCGAGGAGCCCCGCACCCGCCCCGGCCCCGCAACGGCGGGGAGAAGTTGGGAGCGCAGCGCCGTCCTCGCCGGTTCGCCCGCGCCCCGCGCACTTTCCCACTGAGGACCGCGCGGCGAGGCTCCCCGCGGCGGGCAGCACCTGCCCCGGGCCGGTCGTGGGCTCGCCCGCCTCTCCGTGCCGTCGCCCCGGCCCGGCCCGCTGCCCAACTTCCCGAGGCGCCAGCACGGGCTCCTCCTCCGGCTCTCGTGCTGGGGCCGCGACCCTCGAGCCGGGCGGCCGTGCGGCAGGTCCCGGTCTCCCTCGGGCTGCGCGTGAGGGGTGTGTCTGTCCCGCCGCGAGCGGGGAAAGCCGGCGAGGAGCCCCCCGCGCACGGCGCCTGGGGAGGGGGCGGCCCGCAGGGTGGCAGCCGCGACAAGTGCGGGCGCGGTGCGGAAGTGCCCCAGCGCGGGAGTGGGAAGTGGGGACAGATGGTGCGGTCGCCCCCTCCCGTCCGGGGTCCGCGCGCCGTCCCGCCGCCCCCTAGAGGAGTGAGGGCCGCGGCCAGCCCCGGAGCCCTGTCCATGGTGCGCCAGGGTGCGGTGCGCCGGGCCGCCCGCTCCGCGCCGCCTGGGCCGCGTCCCCACCGCCCGCCTCTCTCGCACTGCCGGCTCCTGGGCCACCCGGCCCCGCGTTCCTTATCCTCTTTCTCAGAATTCTCCTTTTGTTCTTTCGTCCCCTGCTGGTCTTTCTCCCAGTCTCCCCCCTCCCCCCTGCGCCCGGATTTCAGAACTATTAGACTAGACATTTTTGGCCTCTGCAGTTTTGGGAGTGGATTGAATTTTTTTTTTCTAACTCGGAGGAGGAGACCTGCCAGTCACTTGCTAACAAAAGTACCTCTTGTTATAAAACCGCCCTTTATTCTCCCCGCGCACACTCCTCGTTCTTTCCCCTCTTGACACCTCATTGATTGTTTCTGTTGTAAAAATGGGAGTTTTGAAAAAGGGTGAGCTGCGGGTAAAAAGGAAAATAGGCTACTCCCCTTGTGCTAAGTTAAGGGGGAGGTGAGACAAAGTTACAAACCCTGTGTGTGTCAGGTTTTCTTTTATTTAACAAAGAACCCGACTTAAATCAAGAAGCAATTATTTTAAAAAAAACATTATTTTTTGGACATCATTGAGCAGTTTTCTTATTTACAGATAGTAAACCCTCAGCCTGTGAACCCAGCAGTCACTGGTTATTTGCATTAACTTTGTGACCTACCTGTAAGTTCTCACTGAACTGCGAAGTGGAGTCAGGGCGGGAGGAGGTGACCGTTGGCAAGTCCAAGTGTGGAGAGGCCTCCTCTGCACTGTCATTTATATGCCTTCAAGTCAGGTGTGAATTTTAGACGTCAGGTTTTTTTTTTTTTTTTCCCCTTTAAGCATTTTTTAAAGTCCCACTTAGAAGCATTGGGTGATATGTCTATCTTAACTCTGTACATGCTGTTTCTTTTTCTTCTATACTGATGTTGACTTTTATAAACCTTCACAGAAGAGGGCATTATAACTTTGTCATCAGGTTACTCGGCAGCCTAATTCACGAGTGCAGGTCAAGCAGTAGCACCGAGTGATTTGAAAGGTCACTGGGACTGAGGACAGGACAGTTTCCTGCAGGGCGAGTTGCTAGGGTTAAGAGCACCGTGTGGACGGTACAGTAGAGATTCGAAATGACTCAGGGCTGGGGCTGGGGCTCGGCTCTTGGTAGAGTGTTTGCTTAGCAAAGGCCAAGCCCTTGCGTTCAAGTCTCAGTACCAGGGAAAAAACTGACCGAGCTAATGGTCTTCTTTACACACTAGAACAACAAAGATCTGTGTACAAGGTGAGTGTGGCTCCTCCGCCGTCATCTGCAATAATTATTTTTTTTTCCTGGTCCAGATTAGATTAGGCAGCCAAGAGTTTTAAGAGCGTTGTTAGGTTAATAATGTGGTTATAGATCAAGCTAGGGCTTCCAGGCCAGTAAAATGCAACTGCTTGTTCGGTTGACTCTGCTTGTAATTGTTGCCTGCACTGTCCCTATTCGTTTCTTGTGTTGCTTTTAGAGCCTCTTTATTAGTTTAGATACTCTTTACCTACATTTACATAATTCCAGTTGAGTTTACATATGAGCTTCAAGATTTTCTATGGTTTTACTCATTTTAATTTAAGGTATTAGTATTGTCCTCTGTATGAAAAACCCAGAATTTCAATATTAAATTTCACTGATTAAGGAGTAAAATGTTACATCATGAAATTCATTTTTTAATTTATCTGATTGGCTTTCAACACCTTACATAGGTTTATCATTAGGAAGAAAATCATTGAAATACTACCAACACAACAGTTAATAGATTACAAACCTATTTTGGTTTTCTTGTTTATATCTTAATTGCATAATCCATTGATGTAAATTAAATACACTTCAGTAAATTAGAAGGAGTGGATTATAAGGCTTCCAGTATAATAATGTAATGTTTACAGATATTCTAGATTCTTAGTCTTATCATATAGATCCTGGTTACAGCCTTGAATGAAGACCTGGGAAAAAAGATGCATAAACCATATGTTTTGTTTTTTTACCCAAACCTAACCTCAAAGTTGTTAATATAAACACATGAAATGCACAAGGAAAGAAGAAAGCTTTGTCTTGCCATGTGGAAACCTAAGATTCAGTTATCATCCTAAGTATAAAATATGTACTTATACTCAATGTTTCCCATTTTCATTGGTCTTTGCAACTTTTCAAGTTCTTGTAAAAGTATTAAGAATTATTTGGTATTCATAGTTTATTAAAGGTATTGAATTTAATGATAATTATGCTTTTGCTTATCTTGAGTCATGTGGTCATTAGCATTTGGTCCATTAAACATGTGTTAAATGCAATTTTAAAAATAATGTGTACACACAAAAAACAATAATGTGTACACAAATCTTTTTCACACACACACACACACACTTAGGCCTCAATTACATATTTAAAATATACACGTAGGGTATATTTTTGACTTGTATCTTAATACAAGTCTGCTCTGACCTTCATACAGTTCAGACTGAGATTTTAAGAGGAAATTCTTTTTAAATGATTTATCTTTTAAATTATCTTTTGCATGTAAAAAGTAATGTCATTGTAGAATAGATTATTTCCTTGGTAGTATGTTGCACCAAACTGTCCTCAATTTTCTTTTAAATTAAAAAATTTTAATTCTTAAGTCTGTTGTGCCTCATTAAGCTTTAGGGTTATTAATTGGAAAATGTCAAGACTTTAAGCAATAGTTAATCTTGCTTTAAAGTATTTTCTTCTTTTTAAATCCTAAATCACCAAAATCTCCATCCTGTTTTCAAGAGGATATTTTCAAGTTAGAAGAGTGATTTTTAAAGGAAAAATCAAGCTGTTTGGAGAAGTGTAGTGTTTGTGTACACACTCCACCGTTTTGCCCAAGTTAACATTATTCAAATTTGTTCTTTTGGCTCAGATACAAAAAGTAATCAAGTTTAAGGACGGCTCAGACTTGGGGGCGAATTTTATCAACTGCTTACAACTATGATCTATTGGGGATTCGGGTATTATTTCAATAAGCATTTTTTAATCTGTCATCAGTGCATCTAGAACCTAAATATTTTCAAGTTAGGTAAAAAACTATAAATTGAAATATAATCTGTATCAGCAAATTACTATATATATCTTACATTTCTGTATTTCTCTTCTTGAAATTTTTAAATTTTCAGAAAATTACATCAGGGCTACACATAAATTTTAATTAAACAGTGATATTAAAACTACATAGAGATTAATGTTTTAGTAAGTTGCTTTCTGCTACCTGTACACAGTGTTAGGTTTAAACCAGGCAGAACAAAGTAAATTCAGAAGGTGAATGGGGTCTTTTGAAAGACACAACACAAAAGGTCCCAATTTAAGTAGATTGTTCCTTGTTTTGTTTTGATTTTTTTTTGTACCAGGGATTGAACTCAGGACTTTGCTTTCCACACTGACATGACACCACCGAGTTACACTGCCAACCTGTTAAAATAGTTTTTTAAAGGAAAGTTTAGTTTCCACATAAATCCCAATCAGTTTCTGTTTCCTTATGACTCGTTGGTATTCAGAATGCTAATTTATGTGGGCTTCCAGTAGTACTCAACACTCAAGCCTTGGAGTGTCCATGCATATACCTGTATTTATGTCTGTATATTCATATGTGTGTGGCATATGTGTATGTTCATATTTTTGCTATCCAAAATATGATGGATGTTAAAATAAAATTTTAAAAGATTATCTTATAATAAGACATATTGCTATTAGCGCCCGTCAGAATGCCGCCTCACACTTTGAATGGCTTTATGCCATCATCCTTGCCACTTTTTTCTTTTTTGGGTTTTTTTTTTTTTTTTTTTTTTTTTTTTTTTTTTTTTTTTTTTTTTTTTTTTTTTTGAGGTTTTTTGAGACAGAGTCTCGCTTTGTAGTTCAGGCTGGCCTTGAGCTCAGCCTTAAACTCATCACAGCAATCCTCCTGCCTCTGTCTCCCGAGTGCTGGGATGACAGGCGTGAGCCACCACGCCCGGCACTGTTGTATGTGATACTGGTTGCTGCTGGGCATGTGTCTCCACACCCAGTATAGGTGTGTGGTTACTGGGGATCGAACCCAGGTCTTTGCGCTTGCAAGACAGGCACTGGAACCACTGAGCTAAATCCCCGGCCCATCCTTGCCACTTTTGAAGCGGTCCTGGAGGTCCACTTCTGTGGCTGTCTGTTGGTGGCTGCCTTGTCAATTCACTTATTGTACTGAATCAGTTCACAGTATTCACAGGGTCAGTAAAGAGCTTGCAGTGCGCCTTCATCCACTTATTCTGACATTTCTCTCTCCATTAACATGACCGGGAGAGGTAAACGTTGAGCACTGATACAGGATCCTTAGGCAGCCATGCAATTAAGAACTCATGAGAGAGTACTTTCAGAACTGCTTCCGAAAGGGGCTGGAATGGTGGGTGAATGTATTCAAAGTGAGTAGTAATGTTTATTTTTTGGGGGGTGGATACTGTAATTTATTTTTTGACAAAATTAGGCCTTCATTGTAATTTTGGATAGGCCTCCACATAACGTGTATTTTCCACCTGGGACTCCTGTGACAGTTTCACATCAGTGTGTAGTTTACTGACTGCTGTGAGTGGCGTGAGGAACGGCTTAGGCAAGTGGGCTTTTCTCTCTGATAGTGTCAAGACAAGAAGCCAGGGTTAAGGACACAGTGCCTGGCATTCTGGTTCGACAGGTAAAGTCTGTCAGCTTCAACTGATGACCTCATTTTCGTCCATGCTAAGCCCTGGGTCCTGGTTAGATTAGTTGACCTTCAGAGGGCTTTCCTGACCTGTGACCTTGGGGATGCTTAGAAATGTCTTAAATAATGTCACCTTTTCAAAAGTTTAGTAGTGACTTTTTCCACCTAAAATATAAGGATTTTTAGATAACCTGAAATGGTAGAATGTAAATTTCTTTTCAGGTCTTAATAACATTTAATAATGGTTTATGACACATGGTAGGTTAGAAGTTGTCTCTATTTTTATATTCTTGTCACTAATTCTGTTAAACCTATAAAAGTCAACCTTAGGGGTCAGGGAGTAGGTATAAATACAGGAAAGTGTAATATTACTAAGAATAAAACTTATTTATTGCTTTTATGCTCTGAAGTTTCTTTGAGAGAAAATAGCCTCTGTGAGAATCATTGAATTGAATGCTATGTGTCAGCTTTAAAAATACATTTCTTTATCCCCAAATCCTCCTGCAGCTATCTTTATACATTTATGCCAACATTCATGACATATACGTGATGTTAAAACATAAATAAGGATATTCATTATAGCATTGTTAATGATTTTAAAAGCTTGGATTAGCCCACCAATAAGAGATTACTGAATACATTCTGCTATGGTGTGCTGCGAGATTTGAGGACTCCTACTGTAAAACAGTTTCATTTTACTACTTCAGGCTCAAGAAAATGACTCCATTAACTTCCTCCTGCTTGGAGAATACTCAGGCACCTCAGCACAGCTGGTGAGGGGAGGGCAGCTACAGTGGGAGGTGGGCTTTCATGCTGCAGCGTGAGAAGCAGTTGGATAAGGACCAGTGACAATAAACTGAAGAATAGAAAACTAAGCAAAATAGAAGCTGAAGATGAATTCAGCTGACTGTAAAGCATTTGAAAATTGTCTGTGGAACAGCCAGTAGCAGGCCACGAAGTCGATCCAAAGGGGACTGCCTGAGGGCGGGGCAGCTGAATAGTGGGCAAGTTCCCATTTGACCTCGTGGCATGTCACAGTGTGCTGAGACATCTGTTCCGGAGGGATTGTATTCCTTTTTTTTTTTTTAGACAGAGGCTCCCTTTGTAGTTCATGCTGGCCCTGAGCTTACGTTGTAGCCCAGGCAAGCCTTGAATTTAGCAATCTTCCTGCCTCTACCTCTTGAGTGCAGGGATTACAGATATGAGCCACCACGCTTGGCACTGTGATATGCTGTACTGGGGGACTGAACTCGGGATCTTGCGCTTGCCAGGCATACGCCGGAACCACTGAGCTAAATCCCTGGCCCGGGATTACATTTCTTGCTTAGACCTTTGTGCATGTCTTACCTTCTCCTCTCTTTCTGAAGTTTTGCCTGTGTTCTGTTCCTGGAAAGAGAGTTTAAAGCAGATCATAGCATCTGGAATTTGAGATAGAAAACATTTAGTATAGAAACAGGATGTTTTGGCCTGCTGACTGCTTTGATAAGGTGAGCTATTTATTTGGGTTTTTACAAGTAGCGTTAGGAAAAGCAAATGTGTAATATTTTTTAAACAGCTTTAGCTACCTAAAGGCTAAATAAAGGCTAAATAAAGGATGATACCATTATTAATACACTATGACGTGTGTAATAGAGTAATTTAGAGAGCTACTTACTTGATCTGTGATCTGTTCTTAGATTTTTCTTTCAGGAAATTTGCTTCTGTATGCTAAGGGGGCAGGAAGGAAGGGAAGAAGACTGAGTAATCATGTACTTATATCGTTCGCATTGTTACAATTTTGAAATTAGTTTCTGTGGTTTTTTATTTTTCAAATTATTTTACCATTGTATCTTAAGACACATACACTGTTTTGATGGATTAAGAAATAGTAAAAAAAAAATTAAATTAAAAAGTGCAGTGTAAAATTTGTAATTTTTGCTATTCCAGAAATTTATGAACTGGTTATGTCTAATGATATTTTGTTCATTATTAACAGAAATTTGGAGTTCATTCAACTTCTGTTGTTCTAAACAGTGGGCTTCACTGCTTTGAAAAGTTACAAGGATTGCTGTTATTTTTTTCTTCTTACCTTTGGAAGTCTTAGGGAGTTCCATAGCAGATTTCATATTTAAGAATTGTCAGTAAGTCATTCCTTTAATTTAAAATACACATGTACCAGAGATAATGATTAAAACTTTGCATATTTGCTGGCACTATTAGACAACTACTTTGTCAAACTAATGCCACATAGTGTAGCAAATTAATCTTAAAATTTAAATATTTTTATTTTGGAGGAAGGACTAGATCATGTTGCTTAGGTAACTATAGTTTTAGTACCATTTGAGAGATATTGAAACTAGAACTCAGACCTTTCAAGAATCCAGAATTACACCATAGCATAGTTAAGTTAAACTTTACTGCAAAATGTGTGTATGATTTTTCTCCATATGAGGCTGTTATCCTTTTTATACAGTACTAAGAAAATGAGAGAAACTTCATTTCCTTTCTGCTGTATCACTAAGTTTTTTTTTTAAGTTAACTTTGAGTTACATTGTGCATTTAATCTAGGCTTTAAATATTTTGCTTTTATTTTGGTATTTGAAATCAAATTTAATACTTCATTAAAATTCTTTCATTTATTTTTTCACTTGGAGAAAGAAAAGTTTTGAGAAAAATGACTCATAACCTACATTAAAAGTTCTTCAACTAGGCCAAAGATGTAGCTCAGTGGCACTATAGTTGCCTCGTAAGTGAAAGGCCCTAAGTTTGATCCCTGAGACCTGGAGAAAAAAAATTCTTCATACTATACTTATCAACAACAAATAATATTCTGATGAATGATTTAAAATAATTATTTGTGAATCCTGGAACTGAAAATACTTTCCAGGAGTCTATAATCTCTGTCAATGAACCACATATTTTTTCAAACTTTCTTCCATATTCTTCACTATGGAAATAAATGCAAGGGAATTCATCACTAGTTTTCAAAATGTTTTAGTATTTGACAACACAGTCTGCATATCTGAACTCTCTCTCAAGGGAAGTTATTTGGCATCTTTTAAAATATGTATGCCACGTCTCAAAAAAACTTCCAGCCGGATCCTTTGAATATTTTGTGGAGTAACTGACCACAAGTGCCAATCTTTTAACAGTTGAGAAAGCCTAGAACTATTTTATTTGTAACTTGACCAGTTGTAGGTGGGTGGATACACTTGACTTGTGTGTAATCTTGCGCAAATATTGATTAGTTGGTTGGAAACCATGCAGTGAAACCTGAAATAAATGACAAAAACACCCTAATTTTATTAAGTTTAAGGGGATATGATTCATGCCTGCTTTGTATCAACTAGAGACTGGGACCACTTTTTCTGGCCTTTTGTTCTCTTAACTGTTCAACACAAAGGTTTGGAGTCTGAAGTTCATTCTTGATGGCTTTAAGGTCCAGTAAATATAGTGTATTTGGGGCAGCCAAGATACTGGCCATTGTTTTAGAATCAACATCTCTAAAATTACTTTCTAATACCTTGTTTCCTCACATTTTACTGAATTTGTAATTTAGATTAGACATATTTACATGCCCATGAACACATACACACTTTCTTACACACTATCTTCATGGATATATCAAGTTCATTCTGGAAATTGCACATTCAGCTAAGTGTTCCTGTACTGAACAGACTATTCAGTCAGTGCTGGGTCAGGAAAACTTACTCCGAGTTCGAACCATCTTCTAATGGTAACTTGTTACTTGTTCTTTAACATACTTTTTTTTTTGTTGAGTTTACTGTACTTTCTTAAGTCTGTATCTTTGACTCATTGCATAGAATTATTGTATGTTATCATATTTCTAATCACAACTTTAGGAAAGATCCATGGATACCATTAAAATATCTGGGCATTAAGAAAGTTGGAAGTTGTTAATAAAACACTGATGAACTGTTTCAGTGTAGCTAAAGGTCATGTGCACATTTCTGGGGTTGAGCGACTAAGCTCTTCTCGTGGGGTTTCCTGTACAGATACCTTCGTCTGCAGTTCCGGGTATCAGACAATATTGCTTTGAGTGAGAAACACAGATTTTTAAAATCTTAAGTGATATCCTTCTCCTCTTCCTTTTTTTAAACAGAAGGAAGGTGAAAGGAAGAACTGTTTTATTGAATAGAAGTTTTCATGCAAAAGACCCGGGTGTTAATGGACCCTAATCTTTTTAGTGATGCTTCTTAATACCTTTACGCTTGCAGGTGACCCGCCTTTCAACAAGGTCCTGCCTAGTTTTTATTTTCGTTTCTAAGTTTAAAAAGTTGCATGGGGAGGTTTATGGTGCCACAGATTGATCATTTTCTAGCTGTCCAGCGTGTCTGTGGGCACTGCTGAGCTTGTTTTGTATTTGAGCAGTTGCTCTGGAGATTTGAGAGTTTGCCCTGAGGATTGCAGGGTGCTCATACTTGCTCAGAGGTCTCCTGGGAGGCCTTTCTCTGCATTTTCCAGTGGTGGTGGGCGGGTCTGGACTGCGGGTAGAAGGCCATTCACAGTGACGAAGACCAAGGAATCCTATTCTGAAGACAGTGAGAGCTCCAGGCAGCCCCACCCTATGTTCTTACACATGTGGACTTCATTTTATTCCACTGCTTTAAAAAAGATTGTACTGTTTGTGTGACCGTAGCTTATTAATAATATAATTTGTATTTAACTTGCTTTGGCCCCTACCTATTTTTTAACCATAAAAGTAATTGCATATAGTTTATGTTTTTGGCATTGAATTTTACTTACAGCTCTCTCTTTGGTTGACAGATAAATCAGAACTATTGGAGAGGACTATCATATCGTCATTGATTTAATTTACAAATGTCTTTAGATTAAAGCACCTTGTAAAGGAAACTCAGTTAAATCCTTGACTTGGTTTATGGTTTGTCCTTTTATCGGAGGTCTTTTTGATGGAGCTGTGTTAATGAGACCAGTGGTGCATTCAAACGTGGAGAGCAATGGGTTACTCTGCAGTTTTCTTAGAATGTGTGAGGATGGCAGCTGAACATGTTTTTGAAAGAGGTGACATTTTTAAATCTTGTATTTGCATATATAATGGATATTGTCAAGATTTCAATTCCTCCTTTTCCTAGATCTTGGTTGTTCATATATAAGTAAGAGTATCCAGAGTGCTGCTCTGTGGTGAATGAGCCAAGATACAAATTGACAGCTTTCTGAAACCTTGTGCTTTATCATATTTTACTTATCAGTTTCTATTTTTACACTTAGATACTTCACTTTCTTGAAATTTATTTTGCTATGTGGTACTTCATTTTTTTGTTACAAGTTTATATATATATGTCCATGCAGGTGATGATAGCACGTTAGTTCTCATTTATCAAATACAATTTTATTTTTCTGAGTGGAAATGCTTTCTTTATCAAGTATGACATTTATATCCATTTTTGAATCTATTTGTTCATGTTTAAGTTACATTGATGGCTTATACTGGTTGAAAAGAAGGACTTGAGAGGTAGATTATCTGCACTGGTTATCTGGCTGTGCTGTGTGTGCTGTGTAAATGAGGACAACATGTTGGACATGTCTACTTCTCAGTATACCCAGTATGCTCAGAAGGGGTATGTGTCTAAATAGAGAAGTGTTTTTATGCAGTGATCTAGATGTTAAATCTTTGAAGATTTGGGGCCTTAGTCTTTGCTATTGTTTTACACAAACAAAATCAATCAACAGAGAATGTGATTTTTTGAGTAAGTTTGACTACTTAATGTGTGCAAGGCTTTGTTCCGTGTCTAGTATTACAGTTGAATGACTCGAGGTTCTGCATGACTACCTGCCTCCAGTTTTTGTTGGATCACACTTGGAAATCACAGTTGAAGGGCATGTATTTTAACAGTCTTCCTTAAATTCTAACAGATGTAGTGTAGGCTGATATGATTTATCATCTTTATAATTAAGGAAAGGAATCAATATTATTCTGCCAGTAATTTGATGGAAATAATGGATAGTCAAACAAGCTATTCTGTTATCTTTCCCAAAATCTGCCTTTTCTTTAATTATTCAGTGCCCTGATGTGGACACACACATACACCCGTGTGTGTTTGTGTGTGTGTGTGTGTGTAGACTAGCCCAGACAAGTCAGAATGCTTTGAACCTGGCCTTGGGGACCAGTTGGGCAGGAGGCTGAGTGTCCCGTTCTTATGATGGTTGATGTCAGCACAGCACTTGCAGAAAAAGGGAAGGTAAATTCACTTTTGCCTCGGATGCCGATAACTTATTGACAATTAAATGCAGGAAATACTGCTTTAAAGTTACTGCAATTTAAAACAAATACTACTTTATTATTTATGAGTTCTTAACTGTACTATAGGCACTGTTATAAGAACTTCTGGCATTTTAAGTTATTAACTTATTTGATTCTCAAAAACATTCATACTTGGGCCAGGGACGTAATTCAGCAGCACAGATCTTGTCTTGCAAGTGCAAACCCCTTAGTTCAAGTCCCAGTACTAAAAATGTACGTATTTATTGGGTCATTAAATGCAGATATTTGTCCAGGCTTATTTTAAGTGATGAATTGGGCATTTATTTTAAAGTAACCAGATGTTAGAACTTAACCTTCCTAAAGGTGATATGTACTTGAATTTCTAAAAGTTAAATGTGTTGACAGTCTATGTTTGACATCATCCCTTAAAAATAATTTTATCTATGGTGTGATAAGAGAGAGTATAAAACACATGTATAAACTTTAAAATATATAAACTATGTCAGTGTAACTACTAGCTAGTCTAAGAAATAGTATATTGCTGCTTCCTCCCAAGTCTCCAAAACACTGCCTTCTTTCTCTTCCTTCCCAGACATAATTATTATCTGCTTTTTTTACTTTATTGAGTTTATTGGTACATTTTATTTTATTCTGTTTTGTTTTTAGTTTTTGGAGACAAAATTTGTCTTTGTAGAGTCTGTCTTTCTAGTTCAGGCTGGTCCTGAACTTGCTATGTAACCCAGGCTAGCCTCCAACTCGGGGAAATCTTCCTGCCTCTGCCTCCAGAGTACTGGGTTTACAGGCTTGAGCCACCACTCGCCACTATTGATATGTTTTAGATGTATGTTATGATCACATTCAACATTAACAATTTGTACCTGTACATGACACATCTTGATTCTCATTTTTTTTTCCATTGCCTTGCCCTCCCTACTGCCCCACTCCCCTATATACATAAACTTCATTTCCATTTTTTGTTTTTACCATCACATTTTTTCTTTTCTTTATTTTCCACCATTTCCCTTGTCCCTTTGAACATTTTAGTCCTATTTCACAATATCTGGCATATACACCAAACCTCATTTACATCTTCAGTTTCTCATACTAGAGAAATCACATTATATTTACATATCTTTGTACTATTTATTTCACTTATGAATATGTCCTTAAGTTATATCCATTTAGGTATAAATGTCTCTAATTTATCACTCTTTATAGCTGAGTAATGCTACATTTTATATTTTAAAAAATAACCCACATCTTCTTTATCCAGTCTCTAGTTGGTATGCATTTGGGCTCTTTCCAACTTTTTGCTATTACATAGTGATCTATAAGCACGAGAGCATGTAAGTCACTGCAGTATGATACTTTTAATTCTTTAATGTATATATCCCCCGAGAAATAGCAGGATTAGTAGGACCTCTAATCCTAGTTTTTTTGAGGAATCTCCACACTGATTCCCAAAGTGGATGCACCAGTTTACATTCCCACCAAGAATGAGGAAGGATTCTTTTCTGCACACAGCCTCGCTGGCACTTGTGTTATTTGATTTCGTCATAGCAGCCGTTCTTTCTGGAGTGAGGTGAAATCTCAATGTAGTTTTCAATCTGCAGCTCTCAAATGACCAGTGATGTTGAACTTTTTTTTTCTGATTTCTTACTATCTGCTTTTTTATTTATACTTTCCTTTATTTTTTTTATCAGTGTATATATTCCTAAATAGGTACTATGTAGAGATCTTTTATAAATGTATATACCATGCATGAATGTATCATGCTTGTATATGTATATAGTATATATATATATATTATATATTATATATTATATAGTATATATATATAAAACATATATTTTCTGTGATTTATGTTTTTGGTTCAAGATTTTGTACATAAGAATCTTTAGGTTGACAGTTATAATTTGCTGTTTTTATTACTGTAGAGTACTACATGCTTTAAATCTGGTATAGTTTGTTTATTTGGTTTGTAGTTTATGTGGTTTCAGAAGTTTGCCACTATCAGCAAGCCTACACATGCCTCTTGGACATGAATGTCAGGAATATCCTAGAGCAGTGTTTTCTGAATTTCAGATTATATAAGAAACATTGGAAAGCTTCTTAAACGAACCCTACCCCTGTGGTTGGGATTTAGCCACTGTGCGGTGGAACCTCGGAGTTTGTATATCTAGCAAGCTCAGGGACCGGGTGATCGGATATAGCTCCACTCTGGAATGTATACCTGGATGTAGTGTTGCTCCATTCATGGTCATTTTTACTGGTGCAAGAATACTTTTCAAGCTGATCCACAAGCACTGTGTACATATTTCCCCCATGATTTTTAGATAACTTGCTATAGTGAAACTTTAAAATACTTAGTAATCTGGTGGGCTGCAGAGTGATATATTTCTCTTTGGTTTAAAATTAAATTTCCCTAGTTACCAATGAGTTTGAGGATTTTCTAATATGTGTTTCAGCTCTCTCTTTTTGGTAGAATTTCTGCAGGAATCCTAGCCTAGTGCATGAAGTCTGTAACTTCCCTGAAACTTGCCCCTTGTTGGCCATTCCCTTTGCCTAATGTCTTCATGGCTTTGCTGAAGATGCTTCCAAGGATTCTGAGCTTTTTGGAAAGCTGGTTCACGTCATTAGACCCTGGTTCCAAGCCAGTGCTTTACCTGTATTATTTCGTGTAAATTTCTTATCAGTCCTGTGTGTTGGGTAGGCACTATTATCATGATCTATTTTGCAAGTATATGAACACCCTAGGCAGCCACCTGAAGGTACACTGCCAGAGGTGGGAGACAGGACTTGAACTGAGTCACACATCTCTGGTAATGCCAGGGGTTCCTTGGGAATCTGCAAAGCAGTACACGCAGGGGAATGGAGCTAAGTCTGTTCTAGTCTTTGAAAGGATTGGGCAGTGAGGCCAGCCCTCTGCCACATTGTTGCATCTCAGTCCCGGATCTGGACTTCATGATGAAGATTTAGGGGATTTCTGGCTCAGGGGCTGAGGCTTGGCCTGATGGATAAGAAGACTGAGCAGACTGAGTCAGACATAGGCTGGGTGTCTGAGCCTGCAGTTTGTGTCACTGGTGTGCAGCTCCTTGGTGGTGACTTGAACAGATGCAGTGCCTATCCGCCAGGCACTGATGGTGCTCTCAGTGACCTTCCCTGGTTCTTCGGTCCTCACACTAGCTGGCTTAAGACCTGTACTCACTCAGCAACCTTGGAATCCTTGTTGCTTTCTGTTCCCAGTCTTTGGTTCCCCCAGACACTAGTAGTAGAGCAGCGTCTTCTACGTGGAAGGGGAACATAAGAGTTCTATACAAATTGTCCCAGATTTTGGAGTAACCACTAGGCCCGTGCTTTTAACCATTAATAATGTATTCACGCAGATATGGGACAGAGTCCTCTGGGGAGGTGAGCATAGGGGCAGAGTGATCTTGCTCCCGACTTCACAATGTCTTGAAAAATCTATAGCTTTACTTTCCAATGGCCAAAATGTTAATGGTGCATGTGAGATGCCCACAGCACTCATGCTAACAACCTCAAGAGTTAGGAAGTAAACCATCTTCTGCTCCTGGAGGAGTTATTACTTTCCCAGCAGTTGTCCTGAGGGTTCCCATAATTGGAGCCCGAGATGCCCACGCAAAGCCTCACAGTGGGTACCCTATACATTTTCCTTTTCAGACTCCCTTCAGTGCTATGAGCCAGCCTCTAGTTTGTAAGCTGGGGCCTACAAGCTGAATATACAGTTCAAAGGAGCAAACGAAAACTTCAAAAATATTGAATGTGCTGGGTTTAGAAAAAAAGCAGTTTTGAAAAGATGAGATGCATTTTTGTACAAAAGTGACAGTATCTCACTTTTTTGAAACAAAATTTGGTGTGTCTGGCTTTCTCCCCACAATCACTAAGGTGCCCCACTGAACCTCCCTGAGCCTCCCCTGGTCAACTTTCAGTTTGCAGCCAGCACATGCAAACCACGGTTCCCTTTGAGCCCGACTTTGCCACCTGGTGCCAGGACTGCTGTGGGCTCATGCTGGGGGACAACAAATCATAGGAGCCTCTGATTTCCGTGTCCTGCCACACTGGCTGTGCCCCTGTGCCATTTGTGGGGTTATTGTGGGCCAAGCAGGCAGGAAGGCTGTAGGGAAAGTCTGCCTTCCGTTGTGGACCATGCATGAGGGCGACTAACCCTCGAGGTTGATGATCACACCAAGATATGGCTTCCTTGCTCCTGAAAGCAGTGTAATTTGAAACTGAGGTGGACAATCATTCACATAAAGATGTGCAAGTGTGTCACACATCATTTAAACTGAGATCCTTACTAAGACTGTTGAGCTCTTGTCTTAAAAATAGAAATACTGTACCGCTCGCTAGCCTGTAGGCAGTAGATTTTGACTAATCTCTTTCTATACCTCAGTTGCCCCTGCTGACCTGCATCTCTAGAAGCCTCGAGCTACCTCATATCTCTTCCACAGCCAAGCTGCAGCAGCCCTCACCCAGACATGCCCACCACTGACAAAGGTTCTCTTTTCTGAGACCTTTGGCCCATGGCCTCTCTGATGCCCGCTATTTCATTCTGAACCTTACCTCTCTAATAGCCACTTTCCTGGAGAATGAACCACTCCAAGTTGTGGTCATACATCCAGATCAAAACACCCTGTGGGTTATGCATTAAAGCTTTTTGATGTTACGAGCCACCTGGCCCACTGTACCACCAAGTTAAAAAAGCAGGCAGGGTCTGTGTCATGCACTGTTTTCCTGCCAGAATCCCAGACCCTGTTCGGACTGTGACTTGGTCCCCTGACGTTAGACACTATCACCACATAGTTCACCAAGTGCTGAAGTCTTTGAAGGGCCCTGATCAGCAGGACCTCTCCTCCCTGCCTGATAAGCCAAAAGAACTCGCAGAGTGGACAGGAAAACAGCACCGGGGTCTGGATACATGTGAGGGTGGAGGGTGGCCTTTATCTGTGACCACATCCGAGAATCCCAGAGTCCCACAGCCTCCCCGCAAGGCAGCAAGGAATCTGTGAACTCCCTGCATGGAAAGTGAGATCACCACACTTGTTTTCTGAAGGCCTGAGACTCCCCAGTGGGAGGAACAGGGGACAGGTTGGGCACCAGCTGCCCAGATGGTTCTTTCAAATGTGGCCTTTGGGCAAATTGAATCCATCCTTCTCACCGGAGCAGAAGTTCACAAATGTCTTAGTGCTCATAAAAGCTTTTATAATGTGGGTAACATCTATCAACGTTTACCATAAGTTAAACTGAGAAAATCCTGTAATGTTTATTTATTTAAAAGCATTAGACTTATTTTGTCTGTGTAATGTAAATATTATTTTTTTATGGAAAAGTGAAGACATTTACCAAGAGAAAAATAAATTTAATGGACAAAGTAGTACTATGTGTCTACATTTTTGCAATCTTTTAAAATTCTGGCTTAATGATGAGACAGCTGGTTCTGCTTCTGCATTTTTTGTGTTAAAGTGTGGCAGATCATGTTTTGCCCTGGTGAGAGAATGAGTGAAAAGTCAAATAAAGCTATGTTATTGAGGTAACTTGGCCTTCACAGAGGGGTCTTGGGGACCCTTCACGGTTCAGTCTTGGGTTGTACTCTGACAGTAGCCGCTCAGGGTGTTGCTGGTTGGTGCAGTGCAAAGAGCTGGGAGTCTACACAGTTCTCAGCATTGCTAGATCTTCCTCTGCAGCCTGCAGAGTGGAAGCATCTGAATGCCAGGCTGAAGTGACTCCCACGCTCCTTGGGCAGAAAATGCTGTTCTGCCCTGAGCTGAAGGAGGGAGGATGACTTTCTCTGGGTGGCCTTTGTGTCTGTTGGAACTGTCTTGGACAGGAGGCTATAGATGGAGTTGAGAAACAGCTCTCAACTCTCAACCGTTAGTGGCAGGGTCCTCCTTTGCCTGAGGCTCTTGGTGGAAGCTGTGTTAATGCGTGCCATTTTCTCAAAGGAATGACATTGTAGTTAGGTTGTGTTTATCTTATCAAGGACTCAGACTTAGGTAAGTCACAGCTTGGCCAACTATTCTAGTTAAATCTGAGTTGTGGGCAGTGTAAACATCTGCAACCATTTTTAAAAAGTGAAACCATGTTCTGGGTTTTATGAATCAGGCCTAATTGTACACGGATACAAAGGACTTGGGAAGTGTACAGAGACTTTATTACAGGCTGTAATTATTCCCTAATCAGTAACTCCACTGAAAATTAATACACTAGCTGTGATGGGAGCTCACTGATTATTTTCCATGGACACTTTTAAAAGAGTTCAAGGTAGAAGAGAGCTTTGATTGGGACGATCTAAAAAGGAAGCTCTTTAAGATTTGACCTGATGTCTTTTTCCTCTAAGCTTTTCCCTCATGAACAAGAACATTGCAACTATTATCATATTCTCTATGATAGCATATATAATATGTGGGCATCATGTTTGAGGAAAAATTAAGTGTGGGAGAAGGTAAAATTTTAAATATCAATTCCTAGAGGAAAATTTCCAGCCAATGAGGTATTACGTGCCAGTGTATGTCGATGCTTCCTCATGGCTTTTTGTGGATGTTGGGGAGGTGTTCAGTGTGCTCCCCAAAGTCATGTGATGGACTGGATGCTGTCCTTAGCCCAAAGAGTTAAATGACTAAGGTGAGTTTCCTCTCAGTTTCCTTCCTTGCCTGAAAATGGCATTACTCACAGTCCCCACCTTACAGGACATCCCAATGCTTAATGTGAGATATTTTGCATGATAAACATTGTAATATATCTGCAGACACATGGTAAGCACTTCATAGATACTGTAATCCTTGTTAGTCAGTGTATGTAGTTGAAGTGAGTTCCCAAGTTGACCATTAGTGCAGTCCAACGTTGGGTACTGTACACCCTGCTGACATTTTGAACATTCTATGTAAGCAGGTTGTAGTCTCTGGTGAGCCGTAGTGCATTGATGGACGGAACAATCTATACCTGGACTGACTGTCTCTTTTGGAACTGCCTTCATTACTTCTGGAACTTTTAATGGCAGACTGATTGTACAGCTGCTTGTGCTATTATCTAATGATCCTGTTAAACTTTTATGGAAGCCACCTAAACCTACAGATGCTCCGTTGTTACCCACTCTATTAACCATCCAGGGTACTTAAAGTTAGCCTCAGGCTGTCTTCCGCAACTTCCTTCTAGGAAGCTCAGGAGCCTCTTCTCACAGCGACTAAGTAATCTGGACTGGACTCATGTTTATATATTGTCCCAGGTTGCTGTAAGCTCAGCTCCTGTGAAGGTGACATTCCGAATCAAATATTGTGTATTAGACTCAGACTTGCATCTCTTAAGCTATTATACTGTGACTCCGAGTTTAGTTTCTGTTGTTAGGTTCTTGTACTAGCATCAATATTACTATTTTACTATTTGTCTTGAAGAAAACAAATAACAACCACAAAAATAGGAAGGATGATACTAGAGGTAGTCAGGGTTGTGTTCACACTCCACTGGGGCTGGTCTTTGCATGTAGCTGTTCTACCATACTTCATGAAGGCAGCAAAACCATTGAGGAACATGTGCATGATGCTGTGTTCTCCATCCTGATCAAAATGTAAATGCTGTAGTCTGCCAGGGCCGAGCTGCACATTTTCAGCACATTTCCTGGAATATGAAATTTAGAGTCATCAGTGGCATTACTGACATGGAGAAACTTGTACAGAATGGCAGTGGCTTTCTTGTAATCTTCTTAACATGCTTCCAGTGTGTCATAGGTGGAATTGTATGAGATGTAGAGAACTTGGCAAATGCATTTGTATGGTGAGATTTAAAAATTAAAAAAAAATTAGTCATGCTGAATTGGCCTGAACATTGCTACTGTTATATCACTATGCACCCAACTAACACTTTAACAGCGTCTTCATTAGTTATTTATATTTATTTGTCTCACGTGGAAGACAAAACCACACAACTGAAGTTTTACTGTAGTTGTCCCCCTTGCCTCTGAAGCCAGAATTCACATTCTGAAGGGCATTCCACTTGTAGGAAGGATCAAACTCAGGAAGGACCTTGTTCTTGGAGAGTGGGCGTGGTGCCACTGAGCCAACTTCCTAGCCCTGCTTGTGTTTCTTTGGCCCATGTCTATGGAGGAATTTTTGTTATTTTGTGACCCTGATGACAGCCTTCTTTACAACTTTTATATTTTCTGTTTGTGCTGGGGATTGAAGCCAGGGCTTCACACATCCTTAACGTGTTCTACCAGTAAGCTACACAACAGACCACCCTTACTTTTTTTCTTAAAACACTTCTCAGGTACTCCAAGAGCAAAGGGAGAACAAGTTTCCACAACAAAACAATAGCAACAACATATGAGCTCACCTTGTCATACTGTGAGTCAGGAATTATTTTTAAGTGCTGTCTACCCTTCACAGCAGTCGTTTAAATCTCACATTTTAAAACTGTTATTACTGCTACTACTATTACTGCAGAGGAAAAATGTGAAGTTAGATAGTTTGGCAAGGTCACATAGGTAGCAGGGGACTGGGCCGAATATAGACCAAAGCAGGTGTGCCGGGGCCCCTTGGCCTTAGCACTGTGTGCATTGCTGCTTCTTTCTCCATAAATCCTGAGCAGAGCAAACATAATGAGATTTCAGCTCTATTGGCTGCATTTGATAATAACCCAATAACCTAATTGATACTAGATTAGAACTATAGCATATCTGATGGGAAAAAGAGGAGATGGATGTTTCAGTGGAAAACACCCAGTTGGTTTTCAGAGTTTATGGTAATCCACATTGTTCTGGGCATTAGCTAGGCAGGCTTCATAGCTAGAAGGGAAAGATAATGATTCTCCTTGGTTTGGACTGCTCTCAGATGTGACATTTTAAGCTAATAATCATAAATTATCTTGATCAAGGAGAAAATGGAGAGGTGATTAAAACATCAGTTCATTGTGATTTCACATGGAATATTTAGAAGCTTAGATTTAGGAGTGACTGGGAGGAATTTGGAAAGTAGATCCAGGGACCAAAGGCTCAGTATAAAAAAGAATAATGATAGCAGGAACCAAAAAAAATTAGTGGACTCAAGATTTTAAAGCTCACTCACAGTATTGAAACTGTGGAAAAATTTGACAAGAATAAAGAGCCATGTTGCTGGCAGTTCAGAGAGACTTAATACTAACATGTTGGCAACTGCTACTACACTCCTGCCTTTGTAGACAAGGAAGTCAATCTTCAGCCTGGGAAGAATGGGGCAAATCCTTATAAGAGGAAATTAAACTTAAGATAGGTGAGATGATTGTGTAAGAGCACGGAGCAGCACGAAAAGAGTTCAGGTCTCCTGACCAGCATGAATTTTGCCCGAAGAGTCTCAGAAGACTGACCGTTGCTTTGCATGTTACAGCTTTCGTGTGGAAAACAGTGATTCAAGGAGGGGCTACAGAGTGATGTCCCCGTTAGGAGGAAGACAACAAAGTCAACAAGACCAAGTTTTCAACCAAAAGAAGAGACAGCTTGGGGGCCGGGGAGTTAGCTCTGTGGTTCCGGTGCCTGTCTTGCAAGTGCAAGGACCAGAGTTCGATCCCTGGTAACCATATACCTTATTGGGTGTGGAGACTCACACCCAGCAGCAACCAGTACCACATACCACAGTGCCGGGCATGGTGGCTCATGCCTGTAATCCCAGCACTCGGGAGGCAGAGGCAGGAGGATTGCTGTGATGTGAGTTTGAGGCTGAGTGAGCTCAGGGCCAGCCTGAACCACAAAGCGAGACCCTGTCTCAAAAAAACTAAAAAGAAAAAAAAAAAAAAGAAGAAGAGTAGTAATACTCTTCTTCTAGTAGTAATAACAGGAAAATAATTACTTCTCTGTCCTTTCTTATTCTTACTACATTATTTGACTGGAAGACTAGGACCAAAAGGTCTCTGGAGTTCAGAGAGATTTCAAGAGGCAGGCACTTATTCAAAGTGTGGATTCATCTACCATGGTCCTTGAGAGCCTGTAGTAGGATTTAGGTTCCAAGAATATTTTGGACAAATGTCCCGGAGTGAATTTGGGAACCCTAGGCTGTCTGACAGATGGGTTGTGATTCATATTCCTGATGTCCTAGTGGTATTAATACCAATGTAAGCAACAACTGTCACAGTGCATGACCAGGTATCACGCATTCATATAATTAATACTCTCCATGTCTGCCCTTTCTTGGGTCTTGGTTTACTACCAACCCTGGGTCAGAAGGAAAGGCCATGTCTGGGCATGAGGCATGCCCCATCTTTAACATTTTCATGAAGATGCTAAGGATGTTTCACTAGTCTTTCTCGGCACATAAACCTAGAAGGAATGACCAAGATTAGCTGGAATGATTGATTTACTGAGATCCAATTTCAGCGGACTGGCAGTAAATTACTGTTCCTTCTGGCACCAAGTCAGCAACAAAGACAGTGGAGAAAGTAAACCATGACTCCCTAGTTGGTAAAAGAGATCAATGTGGTCTTGGTAGACTGCAAAGCTCAACATAAATCCACGGGGCTTTGTTGTGCTCTACCTTTTGCCTAGGATACTGTTTTCACCTTCCTCCTCTTTCTCCTGCAATTTTTTTTTTTTTTTTTTTTTTTTTTTTTTGAGACAGGGTCTCGCTTTGTAGTTCAGGCTGGCCCTGAGCTCACCCTCAAACTCACATCACAGCAATCCTCCTGCCTCTGCCTCCCAAGTGCTGGGATTGCAGGCATGAGCCACCACGCCCAGCTTTGTGGTATGTGCTACTGATTGCTGCTGGGAGTGAATCTCCACGCGCAGTATGGTATGTGGTGACCGGAGATCGAACCCAGGCCCTTGCATTTGTAAGACAGGCGCAGGAACCACTGAACTAAATCCCCTACCCTCTCCTGCAAATTTTTAATCTTCTTTAAAGTGAGTACCTAAAGATCACTTGAGCTGCAGAGTCTTTGACTTCCACAAGCAGATTCCTCATCCCTTCTTTGTTTCTTTAGCACTTTGTTCCTGGCATTATAATTTCATGATTATCTTTTCTAGGAAGTGCCAAGTTCCCAGACACTCAGTGGGAAAGGAAGTATGTATATGTGTGTGTGTTTGTGTGTGTATGTGTGTGTGTGAGAGAGAGAGAGAGAGAGAGAGAGAGAGAGCATACCACTTCCCCCTTCACCCACTGTGTGTCTTGTTCTCAGTAAGCAGTGCTATTGAACTGATTGTCTGCATATTGATAACATCTGCCCCTTCCTCATCTCTGCAGCCCCTGCCCTGATGCCAGGCTGTGTCATAACTTGTCCTCCGACTTTCACTTGTCACACATCGTGGTTTCCCACGGAGTGTCTCAGAGAATACTCTATCAGATGCAATCTGCTTGTGCCTTCCTCCCCACCCCACCCCTGCCACTATTATAACCCTTGACCATCTCTGAGTTGACCCATTCTAATATCCCAGTCTCAACTCTTGACATCCTGCCTTACTCCTTGGACTCTGGCGACACTGAACTCATTGTCATTCCCCGGGCGCGGTGCAGTCTCTTGCTGCCTTGTTTTAGCTCAGCCCTGTACGCCTGGGACGATTTTCCTGCCACCGCTCACAGCCTTGCTGATCCCAGGCTGTGCCCGGGAGCCCCCAGCACCCTCCCCTTGGGTCTCATATCTCCTGAGTGTTTCTGCTTCCCACACTAAGCTTTGAGCTTGGGGGATGGGGTGCCTTGTTCTCCATTTCCAGTGACAAATGGACATTCAGTCCATGTTTCTGGAAAGAATAGTAATTCTTTGTTGTACTTGGAAAGACTGTAGAGTTAGAATCCTGCCTGTTCCGCTCTGGCTGTGAGGTCTTGGGTATTTCACTGCCTGTGAGAATCTGTTTGCTCATTTACAAAATGCTCATAATTTTCCTCCTTTAGGGGAACTCCCAGGACCATTAGGTCAGATAGTGATGTTATGTAAAATGGACGCTGAGCCAAAGACCTGCAGTCTATAGTCCTGATCCCTCTTTTTTATGATCTAGAATGTTTCTCGTGTTTTTAAATGCGCGAATACTTTGAAAATGTGGAGAGAAAAATTATATTTTTACCTTTGACAATGAATTGAAATTCAAGTTTCAGTATCCATAAATCAAGTTGTGTTGGAATGAACATAGCGATGCTCATTCATTCTCCGGTTATCTACAGCTGCTTTTGCATTTCAGTGACAAATACAGGTACTTTCAACAGAGATCCTAGGCCTGTAAACCTAAAATACTCCCTACCTGGCCTTGTACAGAAAAATCTTGCAGACTTCTGCGCTATTCAAGTATAGAAAAATGTGTGTAATTCACAACCTCTTCCTTGGGTCTGCTGTGAACTGGTGGAGGGTTGAATTCTTTCTCTACCTGTAATTTCAGATCTCCATTCTGGGACTGACAGAATGATCTTTTAATGTTGGAATGAGCCACAGGGCTGAGTTTTAGCTTTTTGAGAGGGCATCTCAACAAGAATTTCATAAAGTATTGTATATTCATAAAGTATTTCATACCTCTTTCTGTGAACTGTTGTATAATTGATGTTTTGAGTCAGGTACTTCTTTGTGTTGAATCTTAACCTGTACCTGACTTTGTTTATTTTTCTAAATTGATTTTATTGGTACATTTTATATCTGTATATATATATACACACACACACACACACATATATATACATATATACGTATATATACGTATATGTGTGTGTGTGTGTGTGTGTGTGTGTGTGTGTATATATATATATATATATATATATATATATATATATCGTGATTACACTCAACATTGAGAATTTGTACCAATGTATGACACAACTTTAATTCTCATTTTTCCCATTCCCTCGTCCACCTGACAACCCCCTTGTCCCATGTATACATAAGCTTTGCTTCCTTTTTTTTCAATCATTGAATTTTTCTTTCCCTTCTTTTTGTACTGCTAACCCCCTTTCTCTTTGAATATTTTCTATTTCCCAATATTCATAATGTATTTTAGAACTCATATCTTCAGTTTCTTATATTAGAGAGAAGATATGATATTTTTGAGATAGGGTCTCTCTGTAGTTTAGACTGGCCTGAAACTCACAGAGATCTTCCTGCCTCAACCTCCCTAGTGCTGAGATTACAAGAATGCACTACCATGCTCAGTTCTAATTATGGAGGAAGTGAAATTTCTGTGTCCAAAAGGCTGTGATTATCAGAGACTTAAAGACTGGCTTCAGCCTCTCTGGGTAGATAGATCTTGGATCTTGGCCACAGCTTTATGGTTCCCCCGTCTGATTAGTGTGAGCACCATCTCTGCCCTGAATTAAATGGCTTAAAAGGAGCCTGTGGTGTTTCCAAAGCAGAAGTGTCTTCATTGAGTATGTCTTGTTTGTTTGTTAAACATGTTGATTTTATTCCTTAGGACTGAAAGTTAAGAGGGGATATTAATAAATCATTAGGAAGAAATAAAGATTTCAGTCATCCTATGGAGCATTAAGGCACATTATAGATTAATAACACCATATCAATTTGTGGAACCATTTTTTTCTTGGAGAAGAAAAATCTGGAGAAAATTTCAGCTGAGTAAAATGAACATAAAAATCTCAAAGTAGTAAATGCTCCCATTGGTATTTATTCTACAGCCAGGATTTGTTATGAATGTTGTTTTAGACATTCTCATGGTCAGCCAAGGCAGGTAGGTGCCCTTTCATACCTGAGGAAGGTGAGTACAGAGAGGCCAAGTAAGGGGCAGGGTGTTGAGGACTGAAGTTCCTTTATTTGATAGCAGGAGATTGAACATCTGAAACCAGCGTCCTCTTTGCTCCTGATGAGTTGATGCTGCTTTGAATCCTGTTCCTGTGGGTTTGGACCATGGATCCCTTGTTGCTAATTCCTCTACCTTAGGACAGATCCACTGGGGAGCAAGACCTGTGAAGAAAAGGTACATTTTCTTCTAGGATTGAAACTTCATCCATTGATCATTGAGGACTTCCCTAGAGACCTATGCATCGTCCTACCCCGAATGATCGAGATGAAGTGTGGCCCTTGTCCCCCGTGCCTGCCACCCTCACCTCTCCAACTGGCCACAGCCTCTCTTCTTGGAAGTGTGGCCGGGAGCTGAAGGGGAAGCCTCCGGACATGATAGAGGGACAGTCTTATCCCTCTCATATGGCAACAGGGGGCATTCCCTTGTTTGTTTCTGTTATCCCTTACTGAGTGCCAACTTGGTGACATTCCGACGGACGGTGTAAAACCTGGGTATTTACATGTGCAAGTGTCAGTGTCATGCAGGCTCATGTCTCAGACTTGGTGTGTGTAGGAAATCTCACTTCTCCCCTCATGTGGTTCCTAATATTTTCTCATTTTTAATTTTATATAGAGCATACGATGTAAGCTATGCAGGGAATAATGTAGGGGCTTTTTTTGTGTGTGTGTGGTACACACATCTTCACATTTTACCTTGTTGCTTGATTCTTTTTGGAAGAAATGTGTAATTGCAGATTAATTTCAAGTCATCAGTACAATCCTTCCTGGTGTGTTCCCATATTTTGCTTCCCTGGAGTAGCTGCTATAACTATCTAGTACATTTTTATATTATTTCTACATTTGTATGTGTCTGTAACATTATGTTGCTATTTGTGTTTAAATTTTATATAAATGGAATCATCAATCATGCTTTTCATTTATTTGTTTTTGGCAACATTTATACTGCTGTGTGCTGTACCTTCAGTTTGAATTTGGAATGTCATACAAATAGGTTTTTGAACTGACTAAAAATAATAGTAATCCCTAGGTTCGTTTGTGATTGAATTTCTCTTTTTCCTGACTTTCCTTGTGAGCTTAAGTTTTGTTTTGTTTTTGAGATGTAGCCCTGAGGATACACAAAGTTCCAATTTTTCAATTTTAATGTTGCTGGGTATTATTCTCCTTGGCTGTGTGCGAATGTAGCCGTCAGTTCCCCTGCTGGTGGACTCCAGTTCCTGTTGTTAAAACCTTTCCCTAGTGAACATTGCTGCACATATCAGCTGCAGAAACCATGAGAACTTCCCTGGACAAAACCTGCAATGTCATAATTGCCCGCATTCACCTTCACTAAAACAGGCTAAATTTGTCCCCGCAGCACCACTCACACCAGTGTTAGGTGGCAGGTTCTTCTGTACCCTTCAGTTTATAAAGTGAACTTTACAGAGTTAAAACTCTTCATGAATTTGATGTGTTTGAGCCACTGTCTCACTGTCCCTTCTTATACCATTTGGAGATGAAATACTGTATGCTGTTTCATGAAATTCAAATTTATTTTCTCAGATTTGAAAATGACAGTTTGTTATTAGGTTAGTCTAAATTTAGCCACGTTAGTCTTTGCAATATAATAAAATATAAAATCTGGGTGTTCCTTTAGTTATAAAACTGCATTTTATTGTTTTATCCAGATGCCTGTTCTGAGCTTCTTTGGTTTCTGGGGCTTACCTTTCTCCTTTTCATCAATTTCTGGCTCTTTATACCATTGTAGGGCTCTTGAAAGGGCTCCCTTGGTTGGGGTCCGTATATCCTTTCTTCTTCCTCCTGTATTTGGACCTCTATCAGCATAGGGTACAGTTTCCTATATTTGATGCATATGCTGCCAGAGCTTTGCTGAGGGATAACTGTCCTGTGATTGTACCTGTAGGGCCAGAAGAGGTAGTGAAACTAGCCTGGGGGGTTGGTTCAGTAACATTTAGTAATAGTTGATTTTGAGTGTACAGGTGTTGACTGTGTGGTTGAAGGTAGGGACACAGGTGACTGTATATACGTATATGGCTGCTGGGGGGCAGTAAGACACTCTTGGCTAATTTCTAATTTAAAAAAAATATAATTGTATTGGTCTATATATTTTAAAATATCCCTGTCCTTCAAATAAGAAAATATATTTTTGATTGGTTTTCCTTGGTATAAAATATGTCCTGTAATAAATATAATTTTTCCTAAGAAATGGTATTGATAGATATGATAAAAATCTACGTCCTTGAGTGCATATGTATGTCGTGAGAATTTTGTTAGCAGGGGTGAAATGTAGTCCCTGAGGCGGTTTGGCTTCACCCAACCCCACGCCCACTTGGTAGTTCTTCATTCACAATAGCCATTTGAATGGAAGTGGTCAGTCCTTAGAAGAACCTGGAATGTGGATTATTTCAATTTTACTGGATTAGACAAGTGGGATTTGTTTCTTCCATTCCAGTTATCGAAAAGATTAACCCTTTGCCCTCTACATTCTGACTGTCACCCCTCAGAATCAAAGGGGTGGTTTGTACAAGGCAGCTGACAGAATGAGGCTCAGTGCCAAGTAGAATGTTTCTCAGCTGAAGGAGGTAGCAGTCATAGCACACATTTTTATGTTCTTGTGTTACAGGCGTCTGTGGAGGCTTCTGGTGAAATTGCATTATGCAAGACTGGATTTCCTGAAGATGTGTACAGCGCCGTGTTATCAAAGGATGTGCACGAAGGACAGCCTCTTCTCAATGGTACAGTCTCGGAGATGTGCTTGTACATACACTGTCCATGCTCTTGAAACAAATTAGCCATTAAGAAGTCTCTGAATCATTTCCACTGTATAACAAGTATAAATTTTTCACAGTTATTCTAATGAGACTGTAGGGACTTCATTTTAGGATTTCATGTATCTCTTATGTACATAGTTGGAAGCCTCCTGGTCTCTTGAAAATTTCATGTTTCTTTTTCAGTTTACAGTATAGTCCTTTACATGACTGCTTTGTAGTATTTTTTCTGAATGCACTCTATTTATTTTAAATAATAATATCAAGAGATCTGATCCTAGTTGTTTTTGAAAATTAGCCATGGCAAACAACCACACAGTATTTTGAATCTGAAGAAAGGAACTAGCATAAGATCTTTGATAAAGTATGTCAAAATTTATATTTACCTACATTGTAATAAACAGATTTAACAAGTTTTGTTTCAGTGCAGGCTCATAATTTGTATTTTTGTTATGACATTGTTGATAGAAATTACTAGATAGCTAATTTAGTGGCAGCATATGTGAATTTCAGATATAGACTCATTTCCCATGTAAATATGGATCAAGTTCATTCCAGTTATCATATGAAAACCCTTGCCAGCAAGTCTAGATGAAATCTGAAATAAAACCTGAGCATCAAGAGCAAAATTGAAAACCTTTTCCTTTAGCTCCAAATGAGAGCAAATAAAATTTTAGTCAGTAGTATTTTCATGGACTTATTTATCATTACAGAGAATGTCATTGAAATGTGAAAGCAAGTAGAATTGATTAGTAAGATGTATTTAAATTTTAATTCCCTGCAAATCTTGCGTATCTCCCAGGCTGTTTTAGAGAGCTGCATTTAGAAAATCTGTGTAACCTCCACTAATTAATTTACACAGAGCTCTACCACACAGCCTTAATTGAAGTGTCTCCATAGCACTGACAAATCCTAGTGGTACAATACTTAAGAGTATCATGGACAGGAGACTTTGAAATGTAAATGGTCTGTTCACTGCTAAAGTTCTTGGGTGCAACTTGCATGTTATTTTAATTTCTATTTAAAGTATGATTTGCTCACAACTAGTGATTTTTCTGAAGTTGATGTTTAATTGTCTTAAAGTCTTCTTTTTGTCCTTGCCTCAGTACAAAGTATTTTAATGAGACAATGAGTTAGTTGGTCTTAACCCTAGATAGCTATCTTATCTACTGAGTGATAGTTGATATGATGATAGTGTTTTAATTTTGTTCACAATGTGTCAGCTTTGTTTGACCTGCTGTGAAACTTGAAGTTCTGCATATTTGTCATTTTCTTTAAATCTATAAATTACTAGGTGGTTTTCTAAAGCCTGTATGATGTGTAGATGTTATTTGAGTATGCAAAATATATTCATACAATTCTATAGAATAATTCAAACATGAAATATCAGTCGAGTTTTTCTGTATTCAGCCATATATTTCTGCAATTCATTTTTAAATGGGTAATTCTTTTTCCTAAAATCTGGTAATTTGCTGATTACGGGCAAATACAGGGTCTGTCAGTAGAAACCATTCAGTTAAGATTAATTGCTTTGGCTTTCATAGAATTTAAAAAATGGTAGGGTTTTTTCTAACTATTAGATAATGCTCATGGGAGTAGAAATTAGGTTTGGCTTCTTATCAGTGTTTTGTTAGAATAATCTAGAAGCAGGTGTATTGGCTGAAGTTATAAATCTTGAAGAATAAAAATATTGCTGATTTTCTTGTCTAGCCAATTCCTGAGAGGTGTGTGTGATAGTCTTGTACAATTTTCCATGTGACATACTATGACTTTTGTTTCCTGTATTATTCTCAGAAGATATTAGAGGACCACTGGCATCTTAAAGCTTAAAACATACAGTTTAAACATATTAACTAGTAGATAAAATTTGTTTTGAAAAGAAGAGTATTTACTCATGCTTGTTTCCAAGAGGGCTATCAGCCCTTTATACTTACAACAGTTCTTCCTAGCTTTCACCTTTCATATATTTGTGGAATTTTCAGTGGTTTTATACACTAAAGCCAAATACTATGCCATAATTATGGTATGAGTTCTGTGCATTACAGCAAGGCTGTTACCATATGTACACTCCAGAAAGATGGAGTCAGTCCATTACTCTGTCAGCTGGAGGTATCACTTTTGTGACCTATGGCATTTGAAGAAGGAAGTAGTATTATACAAGGGTACATGACAGTTTTCTTGGGGATTTGCTTTCCCAAACATTCAGCCATGTTAAGTTAATTTTAGAGACATCACCAAATAATTTTATGATGTTTTGTTATTGTGCTGTTTTCCATCTGGTGAAAAACATTTCTTTGTTTAATCCTGTGAGATTTGTGTGTTTGCCTTTTTTTTTACTGTGCGTGTTGTTGTTGGTTTTGTGACAGATTTTTGCTGTGTAGTTCAGGCTGGCCTCAGACCAGTGGCTTTACTCCCGCCTCGGCCTCTTGAATACTGAGATTACAGGCCTGTGCCACCACACCTAGACATTTTATTTTTAAAAATATAAATAGTTACTCCTAAACCTTGCTGTTTCCACTAATTTCCTATTGTTGACATGCATGGAAAAAGGACACGAATAACCAAGATGTGCAGTATGGTTACATAGGTTACATCTGATGCCCTCGCCGTTGTGTGAAAGCTCAGTATTTCGGTTTATATATAGGAGCTTTGAAATGCTGATCACTTTTTAAACAATTGAATAAGAATCTTGGGAAAGTATTTGAAAGGTGTTAAGCTTCAGATAAAGATGCAAGATAGTATTTGTCATGTTAGAAAAACTATAGAGAAGAAACATGATAACAGTGAGGAGAACTTTCCAACCTCACGCTTCCCTCTTAATTTTTTGCTGAAGTCATGAATCTTATAGAAATAGCAAACCAAAAGAGCTGGTTATGTCTCTTCTCTTTCTTTTTCTGGTTTTTATCAGTATACTTTTTTTTGGCAAAATCATAAAGAAGGCAAAATGTATTCTGTGATGAGCCTTTGTGTGTCGTGTTACATCAAGTGAATGCTGCACTCTTTGAAGATAACCCAGTATGTTTAAAAATGGCTTCGTAAGCCCTTGTTCTATTTTGTTAGCCAAACCTTGTTCTATTTTGCTCAATTCTGTCTCTATTTTTGAACATACCGGTTGTTTCCAGCTTTGCTCTCTCCTATATAGCGCTGCTCTGGAGATTCTTTTATGGAGAACTTGTATGTTTTCTTTGGAAATTTGTGTTTGAAAGTAGAACTACTAAGTAAAAAGGAATGTAGAGTTTGTGTTTTGGTGTTTTTGTTTTTTAGTTAGTGTGTTTTATAGGAATCTTCCTTGAAGGACTAAAAGTATACTAATTGTTTTCAACCTCTTCATCACATGGAACACCTTAATGTTTTCTTATTTTACTCTTATTTTTTCATGCTATGGTGTGTATGGATTTGTCATTATAAGTTAGGATCAATTCCATTATGTTTAGGTAGTTATTGTCACCATGCATTTTTCTGTTCTGTTTTAAAAGCATTTACTGCCAAACCTCTCATTTTATAGACAGGCAAATTAGAGCTCCAAGAGATTATAGGCTTTCCCCATGATTACACAGCTCGTTAGACTGTTAGCTGCAGACCTAGAACCAGAACTCAGGTTTCCCGATGCCCAAGCTAGTTCTGATGATGGTAATGATCAAAAATCATTTGGTGTAACACAGAGAAGGGTGAATACTGATGGAGCCAGCCTAAATATTTGGATGTTCTATGGCAAGTCTGGCTTGGAAATGGTCTCTACTTAACACCATGACTTATGTATTGCTACGTGTTTTGGGAAACTGTAAGGTAAATAACACCCTGTATAATTACAACATATTTGTCAATGAGTTTCATTGTTAGTATTTTATGCATACTTGCTTAAAAGCAGAAAAATCTTAGGCTTTGGAAGATAATATGTAGACCTTACTATTTAACTTACACTCTACTGAGCTAGAAAAAAAAAAATCTGTTGTGGTAGTACATTACTTGAAAATGAAATAACTGCGATCATAAATTTCCATTCTGGCACCAGCAGTGTATGTGACACCATGAAATGACCACCACACCATGACACCATGGAGAGGATTGTTGGTTATTTTGAGTGTGGATGTCGAGAGTAAAATTCCTGTATGCTGTGCACTGGTGGCCCTCATGCTTAGTCATCTCACTCAGTAAACTCCTTCAAGTCTGGTCAACATAAATAGCAACTGGCAATTAACATGAGTATATTTGGTAATTCATTCATACTTGCCACCCCTGGGCAGAACATGATGATTATTTTCAACTAGATGGAATTTGATTTAGATTAGTTTGCTTACTGACTGAAGCTTCTCTTCATTAACGTGGAAGCTGCAGTACGATGTCTTGAGATAGCGGTACTAAAAGACTTCCATTAGTTTAGTGGGAAGGACTGTATGATTGTACAGATCATTGGTAAAGACATGTGGTAAGTACCATGGAGTCTGGAAACAGGCATCGACTCATCTGTTGGGAAACTGTGGCTTTCAGTTGTTTTAAAAAGAAATCTCTGTTGTGATTGAAAGTGTGAATGTCTTAAGATATTTGAAAGATAGATTTATAAATATCTGGTTTATAAAACCATGCAGGCCCTTGTACTTTGCTGATTTCCAATTGATTGTGCAAATCAGTACTAAGCGCTGTGATTGTTCTTTTAGATACTGATGACAAACTCTAAATAGAAACCAGTAAAATTCAGCCAGGTATATTCATTTAAAAAATTGTACTATGTGGAAGATTTTTTGGATTTATTTTGTTTTATTTTTAAGGAAACTAACTATATAAGAGGCTATCTTATAAGATCAATAAAAGAGCCAGTAAGTGTCTTCCTTATTTGTATTATAATTATTTGTACTTTTTTCTATCTGTTGGAGTGTATTTGACATTGAGCTTTCCAGTGTGGTGCAACACACTAAGACAAAACAGTTTGAGTAGTTATTTTTTTAAGGGCCTTTTGTAGTTAGACTTTCCAGCAGTAATTTGTAATTTTGTTACCCCACAGATTTTCAGCCTGGAGATAGGTATTAAAGAAAATAAGTCACAATTCTACTTACACTTGCTCTGAAATCTTAGCAAACAGATATCTAACAGTTTAAAAGCTGTCCTCTGAAGGTCAGAGGCTCTTTCTTGGTGTCTTTTTAGGCTTTCCAGTCAGTATCTAGAAGAGGGTAGAAAGTAAATGTAATAGACAAATACAATGTACTGTTTGTTAGATGATAATAGATACTGTGGGGAAAATGAAGCAGAAAAAAGGAAAAAGGGAGAATCTTCTGCACTTTCCCTGGATGATGGTGACAGGGACCATTGCACAGGAGACAAATAATGGAGAACTGGTGCTGATGTAGATGTCTGGGGAGGAACATTAAAAACAGCACAGACTGCAAGAGCGGGGCCCCCAGGGCAATAGTATGTGCACAGCGGTGAAGGAGCAGCACAGAGACTGGATGGCTGAGTGGAGAAGGGAAGAGGGCAGGGTCAGATGAGTTCAGAGCATTCATGGCCAGTTTGTGTGGGGCTTTGTCGACTTTGGCTTTGACTCTGAGGAGGTAAAGTGCTACTGGAAGGCTTTCAGCAGAGGAGAGACATGATCTGACTTTCCAAACAGTCACTCAGGTCATTGTGTCAAGAAAAGACCAAAGAGACGAGAGAAGGGTCAAGGCACTGAGGAGCCTGGTCATGATCTAGGTGAGAGAAGATGATGCAGAACAAGCCGGTAGACATGGATGTAGTGGGAGGGGTTGGATTCTAAAAACATAATTAAAACATAATTTATGAGAATGAAGTTCACGTGACACAAAATAAGCAATCTTATCTTTGACAAAAAAGCCAAATATCTTCAATGGAGGAAAGATAGCCTCTAACAAATGGTGCTGGAGAAACGGCTTCAGGCTGCCAAAGACTCAAGCTAAACCTATCTCTTTCACCATGCACTAAACTAAAGCCAAAGTGAATTAGAGACCTAGGTATTAAAACAGAAACACTAAACCTGCTGCAGAACAGACTAGGTAGAACTCTTGGAGACACTGGCTTAGGGAAAGACTTTATGAACGTAACTTTTACAGCACAAGAACTAGCAGAAGAAATCAACAACTGGGATCTCATCTTATTGAAAAGCTACTGCACAGCAAGAGAAACCACCAACAGAATGAAAGACAACCTACAATATGGGAAAGGATTTTACCAGCTGTTTACAGAAAAAAGGACTACTATCTAGAATATATAAAGAGCTTTAAAAAGTCAAGTCCCCCAAAATTAGTCTTTTTAAAGTGCTCAAGTGTTGGCATTTGATACATTCACAATGTTATGCTCATTTGAAGCATTTCTTTTCCATCAAAGTAGAGCTGTCTGCCCCTTCCACATGATCTCCCCGATCACCTTCCCACTTGTCCCACCAACATTTTGTGCTTGATTTCTTTCACTTAGCACAGTATCTTTGAAGTTCACCCATGTTTTGTGTTGTATTAGAACCTCAGTTTGAATAGTCAAATAATATGCCTCTGTGTGTGTGTGTGTGTGTGTGTGTGTGTGTGTGTGTGTGTGTTCCACAATGTGCTTATTCACTCATCTGTGATGGGCATTTAGGATGCTTTAGTTTTTGACTATTGAGATTATAAACAGCCATATACAATGTGCATACTATTTTTTAGTGCTTGTTTTGATTGAGTCAGAGTAGAATTGAAAGGTTGTATAGTAATTCATGTTTGATTACTAGAGTATCTACTAGATAGCTTTCCACAGTAGCTGAAAAACTTTTTACCCTACCTGGCAATCTAGTAGAGTTCAGTTTTTCCATGTTCTCACCAGCTCTTGTTAGTTTACATTTATTTTGATTGCAAGCAGCCATCTTAGTGCCACAGTTTGGATTTGGATTTCCCTAATTAATGATGATGAGTATCTTTTCATTTATTTCCTTTGAAGAAATACTATTCAAATCTTTTGCTCATTTTAAAATTTAGTTGTTGTTTTGCTCTTGGGTTATAAGAAAAGATTTTCTGTGTCCTAGATACCAGATCTTTATCATATATATGATATATATTTTCTCCTGTAGAATGTTGTGTCAGTCTGTTTGGGGTACTATAACAAAGTACTATAAACTGAGTGGCTTATAAATAATAGAAGTTTATTTCTCACAGTTCTATGATGTAAGAAGTCAAGAGCAAAGTGTGGCAGGTTTCTTGTCATAGAAGTCATGGCCTTAGTGCAACCTCCCATGGTAAAAGAGGCAAAGTAGTTCTCTAAGGTCTCTCTTAGAAGACTATTTACCCCATTCGTGCGGGAAGAACCCTCATGACTGAATCAGCCCCAAGGCCCTGCCTCCTCATCCTACCGTGTTAGTGGTTAGGATCACAGTGTGAATTTCAGAGCTTCATACTTACATCGTCACATTCTTGATAATGACACGCACAAAAGCTTTCACACTGGTAATTGCAACTTGATTTTGTTACTCTTATTTTGGATATGGTATCTTAAGAGTACATGGCGGGCTGGGGATTTGGCTCAGTGGTTCTGGTGCCTGTTTTGCAAGCGCAAGGACCCTGTTCGGTAACCGCATAACAATACTGGGTGTGAAGACTCACACCCAGCAGCAATCAGTACCACATACCACAGTGACGAGCGTGGTGGCCCATGTTTGTAATCCCAGCACTCAGGAGGCAGAGGCAGGAGGATTGCTGTGATGTGAGTGTGAGGCTGAGCTCAGGGCCAGGTTGAACCACAAAGTGAGACCCTGTCTCAAAAAATAAAAAAGTACATGGCAAATTGGAAAATCATGGAAATTTACTCCTAATTTTCTTCTAAGAGTTTTAGGATTTTAAGACTTTTATGTTCAGTCACTGACTTGGTTTTAGCTAATGTTTGCATGCAGCCTAATTTAATTCTCTGAGTATATTCCAGGACAGAGATGACAGGGTATGCTGACTTGGATGTAAGGTCTAGAGAAAGGAGGTTCACAGATAGTCTAGTGGTGTTTTAAGCACTGGGAAGACCAGGAGCTTGGTTTGAGTACGTCAGGGTAAGATCCAAGACACCAAGGAGACATTCAGATGTGTATCTGGTGCCTAGAAGAGAATCCCAGGCTGTAGGGTGAAGCATGCTCTGTGTACAGAGAACAAAGAAAGTCATAACCCAGAGCACAGTACCTGGAGAGCTAAATGGGAAGAGGAGAAACCAAAAGTAGGAATGAAAATGTTAAAGTATTGAGCCTTGAGCACTCCAGTGTTAGGAAATCAGACTCAGGAGGAGGAATAGAGAAAGAGATCAGTGATGTAAGGGAGATACTACAAGCTGTGCCTTTGGGAAGGCCCACAGGGTCCCTTGGAAGGGACTGAGTGTTCTGCAATGGATGCTGCTCATGGTCAGCTCTGATGATGATGGAGAATTCACCAATGGCTTTGCAATACAGTTACTAGAATCTTTGCTAAAATACTGTCAGAGGCGAGGAGCAACAGCTTTATTCATGTATGTTCACCAGTCAGGTGGAGCATGGAAGTTGGAGACTGAATTTTCCATTAAAAGAAAGAAAAATTGAGTGGTATGTAGACAGAGTCATGTGGGTTCAAGTGAGGATACTTTTCAAAGGTGGGAGTTTATCTGTTTGCATGATGAGAATGAAAAGTCTAGTGGGGAAGGAAGAAGGGATGCAGAGAGGTGAAGAGACAGTTGCCAGGGCAATGCGGAGTAGAGAAATGGGAGCAAGTGGGACTAAGAAATCCGTATTCAACAAACGGCCTGCATTTTGTTTCTGCGCACCTGCATGTGGGAACCACTCTGCTTGTCTGGTTGAGTCACTTCACAAGTGGTTAAAAGTCCTTCATTTCGGCTTGCTGATTTTATGTCAGCAGAAGGTTTTCGAACAGAAATGGCAGAGAGGATAAAAATGAAACCCTTGTGGCGCTCAGTGATGTAAACAGCATTTTCATTGCTCTAGCGTCCTTGACAGATGGTTATCCAGTTTCTGTAGGGATCCTACTGCCTCTCGCTTCCCCCACATGGGAAGCAGAGTGCTCTCTTACCAAGTCTGCTTCATCTTTGGAGAAGTCTTAACTGTTAAAAGCAATTTCTTAAAAACTTTCACCAAAGCATATGTTTCTAAAAATTCTACCCACTGGTGCCTTTGGCATCGCACAGAGCTAGTCACTTCCCTTGTGTGCGGAGGTCATTCGTTTCATCATCTGTCCCCTTCAGTGATAAACATTTGTCATATTCTGTGTCCTTTTTCAGGGAATTGGTCAATGGCGGTCAGGAGGCAAGTAGTACATATCCTTCAGATACCTAAACACGATCACCTGGGGTCCATACTTAAATCTCCTTTATCTCAGGCTGGACAGAACAGTTTCTTCAGTGGCCCCTGAACATTCTCATTCTCTATTTCAAACAGGAAACTGAGGTTTCCTCCACAACAGAGTCAAAGGCCTCTTGTGTCCTGACGTCCAGGACAAGCATTTTTCTCACCTGTGATGCGGATGCCCCCTTCCCAGTGCAGCCTGAGGTGAAATTGGAATTATTTATGGCTGTATTATTTGAGTCCCACCAGGGTTGTGTGTAACTAAAACTCGTGGGTGGTTTTGAGACAAACTACTTACCGTCTTGTACTTGTGAAATTGATTTTTGTCCACATATGTTCAACTCGGAAGTTGATATTTTTTAAACCCAAGCTTCCACAATACCGAGAGACCCCATTGACAACCTGAATACATACTAGCTCTAGGAAACAATGCTGACACTACTTTTAAACCCTCACTTGAGCATATGGATATACAGTCAAATCTGTGAGTTTTACATGACACAAACTATCAAACTGACATAGTGACTCCACACACACACACCTTTGCATACTCACCCACTCTTAAATCATTAGATGATCGAGGAGAGACAGGTGAATTCAGCTCACAGAAACTCCAAAACATGTGTTAAGATTATATTTCAATTCTTGGCCTATGATTTTCTTAAAATAGAATTTCTTAATGTCAGGCAATAGCGAAAATGCCTGTTGCAGATATATAAAGGCATAAATAACAGGGGCTTTAGATTATCCCAGTTATGAGTATTCTGGGCTACTGCTGGAAAATGAATTTCATGTTTTCAACAAAAAATTGTCTATTTTCAGTTATGCACATATCTTATCAAAGTACATCTATAGCCGTTAAAAAGACTCCATTTCATTGTGGGAACTTTCATGTCAATAGATGGTTGTCTCTGAAATTGACAGAACATAGAACAAAGATGAATTCCTTGTGGGGCTTGCTGATACGAGCAGTTTTTTTTCTTCTTGCCTTTCAGGAAATGTATGTTTTTAACTGTGCTTACCAGGAGTCTAAAGTTGGCTTCTTTCCTTTTCCACATCACCCTGGCTTAGGTTTGCTCAGTTGTAATAGGAAAGTCACTGAGAGATTGATGCATCATTGTTTCTTCCTCGATAAGATTTCTTTTATGATTTGCTGCTATTTAGAAACAAAAGTGTTCTCAAATGGAAGGATCTTTGATGCTAATATTCATCCTTGAACACTGTATCAGGAATGAAATCAAAACGAGTGCTGGCTACTTCTGAAGTGTGTGTTTGTGTGTGTGTGTGTGTGTGTGCACGCGTGTTTGTGTGTTCAGTTGGGCATGCCTCTCTTGTGCTGCTGTCCAGGAGCCAGAATCCTTTATGACAGTGCAGCGCTTCCCCTGAGTTGAAGATTTTCATTTTTAACCAATTATCCATCAGAATTTAATTGTAGAACCTTTTACATGGACTACATGATTCTGTCCTGTGTGTGTACTTTTGTCTTTTGAATTCAGCTTCTGTTTCTGGATTAAAAAGTATAGGAAGTAACTTTCAAATTTCTGGGAGTTTTGAACTTTTTGTGCTCTGTTACCTGTGGTTTTCAAAATTTAGGGTGCTTGAGAGTTGCCCCAAACCACTTGTTAAAGTGAAGATTCCTGGGCCTCTCCGGGGATCCAGGTTCTGAAGTCTAGGTCCCCATATAGTCACTCGGGTGAAGAGTGGGTGGTTCTGGTAGTGAATGGGGGCCACCACATTGATGTGTGTGGGCTTGTGCTTCCACAGTAGAAATGCAGGTTTTGTGCAGCTCTGTGCTCTCTGGATTTCAGTCACTGAGCCATATTCTTTTACGTTGATTTTTTTGAAGTTGCAGACCACTTCTTTCCTGCTTTTTAAACATAGTATCCGACTTTCTGCCTTTGGACAGATTTTACCAACATCTGAAACAGATGGTTAGAGAACCTTAAAGTTGGGTTAGCAGTGGATCAGAACATGTCTTATAGACATTATTACTATGTATTTATTTGCTTTTAACAATCTGAATATTCATTTCAGCAGATACTGAAATAAGAAGACTAGGAAGTTTCAATGAAAGTAGGAAGTAAATAGAAACAGATTTTTTTTTTTTTTATCTACCTGGTAATATAAAAGAAAATGGCCCATAATTTCTAGTACTTTTCAGTGACTTCCTGAAAGTGAAACCTCCTCTCTCCTGGTCACTTTCTCACTGATGAGGTGTTTAAGCAGCTATTGAGACTCTCTCAGACCCCCACCACCATGTCACTCAGTCTCCTTTGTTAGTTGTTTTAATTATAGCGGTTTGTTGGGTTATATTTTTCAATCCTAAAAATCAGGACCAGTTCATTGTACTTTGTCCTTCACTTGATAAGTTGTCTCTGAATTGATTTGGCATGTATTGTGAATTTAAAGAAGTTTAATAAGAAGTGCTGGGGGCCTGAGAAGTATTTGTGTTCTGTACATCAATTCAACAAATGTTTGTTTTCTGTAGCATGTAAAGAAGTTGCTGTCCGTGGTCTTGGGAAAGGCCAGTGATCTGGTAACACCAATGGATTTTTATAGGGAAGAGACACTCATAATTTGTGGCAGTTATCACAATTTTAGATATTTTTTCATGTGATTTCTGCACAGTGGCTCCCCTTCCTGAAATGATCACAAAAAACTCCACAGGGCAGAATATTTGTCCTCTTGATTCCTTCATGAGAATAAATCCTGCAGGTTTTTGCCTTATGCATATATCTAATCATGCTTTCAGCTCAGTCACTTAGATCTATCTGCTACGGCGTATTTTATGACATGACATGCTATGTCTTGTATTTTCTTGATGTGAAAGACAGATTTATTAAAATATCTCATGACATTTATATTGTAGGAAAATGGTCCCAGAGGAGATAATCACTTACTAACCTCTGAAATTATAAAGCCCCCATATGTTCTTCCCAGTCCACTAATCATTAGTGAATTAGTAAACTCCTTGAATTCTCAACTCATATCACTGCTGTATTCTTCAAATTTCAGTAGTTTTATATTTAAATGTCCTAGTTGTCTAACTCTTCTCAGATAAGAATTACTATTTATTATTTTCCAAATAACCATTAAACAAATCTAAGGAATTCAGAATAAATGTAATGTCTCCAGGTCACAAGTGGGCATTTCAGCGATCCTATGTTAAACGCATAGGAAACACCTTTCTGTTAGCATTCAGATTGGTTGGTTTCTTTTTTTTTTTGACAGGGTCTTGCTTTGTGGTTCAGGCTGGCCCTGAGCTCAGCCTCAAACTCACATCACAGCAATCCTCCTGCCTCTGCCTCCCGAGTGCTGGGATTACAGGCGTGAGCCACCACACCCGGCACTGTGGTATGTGGTACTGATTGCGACTGGGCGTGAATCTCCACACTCAGTATTGTATGTGGTTACCCGGGATTGAAGCACTTGCAAGACTGGTGCTGGAACCATTGAGCTAAATCCCCGGCCTCTCAGATTGGTTATTTTTAAATACATTCCAGCTGCATAGCATTTTGTACTTATGGGGCAATTCTGTATTTTGTTTTAGTCATCCCAAGCACTCTATGAGTTAAGTAGCCCAGGACTTGTATTCTTTTTTTGCACATAATCCTGAGTCCACACAGCCAAAGTGGAATCATGAGATGATGAAGTAGCTGAACGTGGCTTAGACATGTTCTGATGTCGGTCCTAACCGTCCAACCCAGGGCATCAAGTGCTTCCCTATAAGGCTGCTTCTCACAGAGCATTTCAGGCACCTTCGACAGTCTCATGCCTCACATGCTAGTTCTCATTTACTGGCCTGGCTTGAAAAGACACGTTTCCAATCCCAGTGCGCGTTCATTTTCCCATCTCTCTTTTCAAGCAGAGTCGCAAAGCTTGCTCAGCCTCCTTGGAATGCCACTGAGTGCCCTCAGGCTCCTTCTGGGTCCTACTGGTTCTGGCCCAAAGAATTCTCAGTCTGTTTTAGGGGAAGCTTTGGAGAAGGGTCAAACACATGTGCCATTGACCTTCTTCACTTGAGATGATGTAGGACGTGAATGTTTTCTACTTAAGTAGTAGTGATTCAGTTCTGTGAAAGGTGCTAGAAGACAGATGTAGCCCTGGGGAAGTAGCGTCCTGCTTAGCAGTGTATAGTTAGTAGCCTGCCAGCAGTCAGCTGGGCACCGATATATTCAGAAATCCTTTGTTTGCCCCAGGATACTTGGCAAGTGAAGATCTAGTGTGTGAGAGCACTAGAGAGCTGCGAAGATGACATTAAAGTGCAAGAGATCGCATGGGTTAGTAATGACAAGAGGTGTTACTTTTAAGGTGACTGGTAGGTGGCACATTCTTAGTAGAAATTATCTACAGTCTTTAAAATGGCCTTATGGAAGTGGCCACCAGCCAGTGTGCAGGGAAGGAAATTCAGATCTAAAGAAGTTGTAGCTATTTACCAAAGCATTCCCTTAGTGCAGAGTGGCAGTAAGATTTAAACTCAGTCCTAAAGGCTGCCTCTGGGCTTTTTTTCATTTTCATTTCCCTGTTTGTGTGTATGTGTGTGTGTATGTGTGTGTGTGTGTGTGTGTGTGTGCACATGTGCATGTTTCACTGGGGATTAAACCCTGGGGCTTTGTACTAAGCTATTTCTCTAGGCTTGTTTTGTCTTTGTTTTTCAGATGTCTCACTAAGTCACTAAGTTGCCCAAACTGGGGTCCAACTTGGCAGTTCTGGGATTACACATGCCCCCTGCCTGGCTCCTCTTACACTCTTGCTGATGTGTCTTACTGCTTCCACACAAAATGCCTGAAAATTCAGTGAAGGGATGGGTCAGATCTAGCAGTGGTGACTTTTTAGAGAAGGCCATTGAAATACACTTAGAAGAGGGTCCGTTGTCACAGATCAGGACAAGAAATGGCTAAGGGTTTACCTGTGAGGTTGAGTCAGCCTGGGAGGAGGAATCTCATGGAGAGTACTTCCTCCAATCTTGGGCCAAATCCTAAAGATGCAAGAGGACCAGAGTGGGCCTGTGATGGGCTCGCAGAGTGGAGTCCTCAAGGGCTAAGAAGGAAGATCAAGCAGCTGTAGGTTTGACGGGAGGAATGTGGGAGAGATGCTGACCTTGAAGCTTGCCAACAATGTGCAGTGTTGGGTGTGAAATCAGTTGCCAGTGGACTTCACGGTGGTCCCCAGAAATCTACTCTTGTACTTAATATTTAATTTGGTGTCTGCTCCCTGATGCTCATGGGACTTGCTTTATGTTATGAGAGCTAAATCTAATTTATGTTTTAGGACTAAAAACCATAGTCCTGTTCTTGTGCCCACAGAAATACTACTCTTTTTCATCCAGTCTTTGTTCTTTGCTCTCTCTCTCTCTCTCTCTCCTTCTCCCTCCCCTCCTTTGGATGCACAGAAGAAAATAAATCATTTTAAGAGTCCTTGTCAGCGATCCACTTCCAGGTAGAGTAGAAAAAAATCTGTCCCTAAGTGAGATTACGGACTTGCTGAATTAATATAATCCAGAAGTCTTTCCTGTCCCTGGACTCCGGTCGTGTTAGCTGATAAGCTCCATTGATTGTGCAAGGCAGCGTGAGATGAGTTTTCTGGTACATGTGCAGAATCGCATCCTAACTGACACTGGCCTCACAGAAGTCTCGATGGGGATGCGAGCACAGGCTTAATACTTTCGGGGGATGCAAGGCTCGCGCATGTAGTGGAGCCAGAAAGGGGGAGTTTTGTACTACAGATGGAAAAGGCATTGCTGTGTTAATGGAATTTTATGCTGTGGATCAGGAACTATCTGTCTCTTATTTGACAAGGCCAAAGGTGAGTATTATCTATTGATGAAAATAGTATTTTTTAAGTATAAGTAGTAACTTAGAAAGATGGAAATGTGGTACAGTTTTGCAATGAGAAAGAAGTATTTGGGGAAAGGAAATTTTCGTGGAGATGTAGGAGCTTCCTCTTTCAGGCCATCAAAATGCTTTAGGAAAAGTTTCTTTGCTAATTTACACTTCATCACCTCCTTTTCTAAATGAACTTTTTTTCCCTATTTTCCAAAATATTTTTGTTTTCTTACATTTCGTAGTACAGTGTACAGAAAAAAAAATCAAGGGCTTTTTGTAGGTCACATCTTAATATAAAATCACATGGCAGTGATGGATGTACTATGTGCTGATTCTATCAAGGGTCCCCATATCTGGTGCAGGCCGAGGGAAGGTGGCGTCATTGAAATCTACCCTGCGCTTCCTTAGAGACACTGCTGTAGCCACCTCGCTCCTGTGGCCTCCTTTCTGGTACATTAGGGTGCAGAAGTAGCTCAGGTTGTTAGACTCTTAAGTACTCTTGCATATTTTACTACCTGAGAGGTTTTTTGCCTGGCAGAAAATACAAGTTTTAATATATCTTTTAAAACTCATGATGGATTATATGATCCTGGATTTGTGGGGGAAAAAAAGAAGTAAGTTATAAGACAGTTAATTACTTTCAAAAACTAAAGAATTTAGGGTATTTTTTTAAAAAAGAAATATTTTTTGATGTGAGTCATTGCATCAACAAATTTGGTAGCATTTACTGATCATATATGCTATTTGTTTTCTCAGATTTTTGGAAATGTTTGCCTTTTATATGTCAGGTTAATTGAGGAAATAGTGTAAAGGTTTTTTAAAAAATTTTTTTAATTAAGATCACAGTGAATGGAGCAGAGTGTGTATTTGGGTATGTGACTGATTTTAAAATTTTTTTTTTTTTTTTTTTTTTAGGTTTTTTTTTAGGTTTTTTGAGACAGGGTCTTGCTTTTGTGGTTCAGGCTGGCCCTGAGCTCAGCCTCAAACTCACATCACAATCCTCCTGCCTCTGCCTCCCGAGTGCTGGGATTACAGGCGTGAGCCACCACGCCCGGCACTGTGGTATGTGGTACTGGTTGCTGCTGTGTGGGGGGTCTCCACACCCAGTATTGTTATGTGGTTACCGGGGAATCAAACCCGGGCCCTTGCGCTTGCAAGACGGGTGCCGGAACCACTGAGCTAACTCCCCGGCCCCTGATTTTAAATTTTTAATGAAGCCAGTCTTGCAAACATAGCTCATGAAAACTTGGGATACTTATGGCTCTGCCTGCTGTAGGCACATCACCCATTTAGGGTCCCAGATTGCATTAAAGGAGGGGCCTACTGCTCTGCATTCACTTCCTCCTGGGAAAGCTCTGGCAGGATTACAGCTTGCTGAGCCCCCGAGGAGGTAACACAATTTTCGACCTGAGTCACTGGGGACAGAGTCCAAATCCTCTCCCGCAGAGCTCCCTGGAAGAGGCCTGCTCCCGGCTACGTGCACATCTGGATGTCTCCATCTCCTCAGGCCTTGTGCCAGTTAATTCTGCTTCTATCTCCACACCAAGGAAAGGCTTGGTGTGATGGCTGCACAGGTGTATGATAATGTGTGTACCATGTCTCGCAGCAGTCAAATTGTTGGTTGGATAATCATCTGATGTCGTGACTCTGTACTGTCTTAGTATGTGTATTTCATAAAAAGTTTTCCTTATTTTTGACTGCTATACTTCACATTTTCCATCCCCATTCCATTCCAGGACACGACAGCATATTGCCATCTGCACTTTGGAAAGCATTGTCTTTTTCCTGTTTTCCAAGGTGGAGGGCGGATTTGTCCCTAGTTTCCTCAGAAGTGTTTGTGTATCCCCAAATGGATGGCCTTGTGTGGGTGTGGCTTACCTGTGGCCTTGGGCTCTCTGTTGGTGCCAGTGCAGTAGCAAAGTAACCATCATGCTTCTGACTAATATTTATTGGACACTGTGTAGTAGGTATGAGAATGTCCTGTGTGAATTAGCTTCTGGGTGTCTTGGAGTCACCTGTAATGTGTGGGCGCTGTGAGTGTCTGTTCTACAAATAATAAAAATTGGGGCCAAGAAGAATTCATTCTTCTCCCAAGGGAGTAATAGGATTTAGAGGTTTTGTTTCATGTTATGTCATTCCAGCAATTCTGTTTTTTTTACCTACTAGTACTTTATTTACACTGTTCTAGATGTTCTAAAAATGAATCGTAAAAAAGACATATAGGTTATGATTGCAGACTTATAGAATATAAGTTGTGAATCTGTATTTTTAAAGTGATGGGCCAGACTAGTTTAGCAGATATTTATGTGTTTCACAAATCATAAGGTGTTTTTTCCTTAAGAAAGTAAAATTTTAATATTTTTGTTCTTGGACTACCTATACCAAGGTAGGCTTTTTTTCAGATATTTTTTGACAGTTATGATTAAACTGTCTTTGTTTAAGTTGTGGATAGCTTTATATAAGTGCTTGTATTTTATTTGTGAGCTTGAAATTTTAGCAGGTGTGATTTAAAAGTAGTAAACTGATGGTAATTTTTTTTTTCAAGGAGATAGACTTACACATTAATAATGCATCAACTTTTGGCTCAGTGATATTTTGAAAGGCAAATTACAATTTCCAGTGGAGTAGCTATTTATTAGGAGATTATACACAAAGGCAGTTCTAAGGTCTGTTTGCATATTTCAAGGACAAGAATCATATAATGTATGATGCCTAGTTCTTTGGACTAACATGGATCTAAAACATATGAGAGTCTGATATTGTTAGAGATTCTGAGTATGGCTTGTCCATTGTTTTTGCCTCTGAAATTAGTTTATAAATTGACTTTTAAATAAAAGCAAAAAAGCGATTCAAACAGGCTTTTGGTTTGTACCTCTGGCATATCTACCAGAATTGACTAAGTACAGTGTGCCTATTGAATGTGCGACAGTTCATTCCATTTATTTTATTTTCGTTCTTCTATGTGGAGCTAACCTCATTAGTAATAAGAATAATTTAAAATTAGTAATAAGAATAATTTTAGTAGAAAATTATTTAGTAGAAAAATTAGTAATAAGAATAATTTAAAATTAGTAATAAGAATAATTTAAAATGTAATACTTGCCTAAATTTTACATTTGTGGATGAAATGTATAAAAATAAAAATTTGAGGACAAGGTACATCATGCCCTTTATGAGAAGTAAATATATATCTGATATTTTACCCATTGTATTCTTGATGTGTAATATATGAATTTATGTAAGTGAAAGATTATTCAATTTAAGTATCATTCAAGAAGAATTGAAAAATTATGTATCCTATTGTAGCCTATTGTAGTTTCCTCATTGCAAAAATATCAAATTAGAAAGTGGTGTGTCTCTTCATGGTTAACATCTTTGTAGAATATCAAAATGCTAATTTAAAAAAAATTTCAAAACTTTAAAGAATATAAAACTTTCTTTTGTTAAAACTTATACAATAGCAAAGTACCAAAATGTGCAGAATAGCAAAATGGCAATATAAACATATTAAAGAGAATTAAGGGAATTGCTGCAGCTGTTAGGGTGGCCTGTTTTAGTTAAACTACTTTTTTTCATTGTGGAACAAAACAAACAACACCTCAAGTTAAAGGAGGAAAGTTTTATTTAAGCTCTTGATTTGTAAGGGTTTCAGTTAGTAGTTAGGCGGTTCTGAGAGAGGGTGGCCTGGCAGAGGGGCATCACAGAGGAGAAACAGTCGATGGCAGTGTAAACAGAAAGCAGCAAAATAGTACAGTACCAAAGCGGCAGCAGCAAGCACTCTCCCTGTATCCCATCTAAGCAGCAAGCCTTTTGCCGAGGTACTTTACCCACACCCAGAAGTCTGATAAGCCAATTAATGGACTAATCCAGTACCACACATCCTTAGTTTCAGTATGAAGGCTTTAGGCCTTATTAAGACATGCTAGGACCAGCCACCTCTAAGACTGAGCACAGGAAGCTTTGGAAGGACATCTGGATACAAGTCATAATGTACTGATCATATGTAGTGGTCATTTCAATGTTTCCTTATTCTCCTGTCCTAGGAATGTGGAAAGTATCCCAGCATAGTAGCCAGATTGCCATCCATTTTTCCTTGATCCTTGTGATCTAAATACTTGTCACTCAATATTCTTATAGGATTATAATTTAATATTTGATAGTATAATTTTGTATAATGTTTGACCACTGTCATCTTTGACCAGTATCACCTATACACATTGATGGGTGTGAACAGGTAGATAGTATCACAGCGTGCTAACCATATAATGAGTAGCATTTACATTGAGAAATATCACATGTCTTTGTTCTCTTGTGGAAGAATTTCCTAACTCCTTTTTTACTCCAATAGCGCTGGAAGATTTATGTACAATAAGGAACTTCTACTTCCCACCATAATGAACTCTACTGTTTCAAGATATAGCTGTATTCATGTATTCATTTTGGCATAGTTTAATTGCTGTATTGTAGTCAGCCTTGTTGCTTTGTGAATAGGTTATTTTCTTGTTAAAAATGGAATGAATATTATATTAATAGTGTTAAATAACATCATAAATGTGTTTTTGAATAGAAAAATTGGTGTGACCACTGCTAGCTACGAAGATCGTGTTTTCCCATTGCCTCGGGGTCTGATGCTGATGGCTGCATCCTAAATTTCGGATAGAGCTAGAATGACATGTCACCATGACTACCAGAATTTGAATTTGCTATTGTTAAGATGAAGCATATAAATTCCCAGGACACTGAAATGTAGAATCTATCAACTAAATCCATAACTGTTCCTGTGGGAGCTAAAGGGAAGCCCTGTAGATTTTAGTATTATTTTCCCTACTCCAGGCTGGCTGATAGGATGACTTGACATTTTTTTTCTTTACAAAGAAATTAATTTCATAATAATGATACCTTCCTGGTGGAATTCCACATGCAAACCACAAACCCTGTCTCTCCTGCCTGAAAACCTACAGTCAGCCACCTAGGCAAAGCACGCCCGTACTTTGGATCTGTTTCTGGGCAGTGCTTTTGCCCTGTCACTTGTTAACATTCTGACCCCGTCACATGAGTTGTTACTGACGGGTCGAGCCTGCGCCTTGTAGTCACATTGCCACACCTTTGTACCTGCAGATCTCTCTCTCCCTCTCAAGCCTACTGTCTACCTCTAAACCACCTTCCAATTCCAAGAAGTCATCTTTTCTCCCCTAGACCAGCAGTTGTGTCAGGATGGTAAATCTCTGTCTCCTGTCCCACACACAGCTTTCTTAGTACATGTTGGAAATAAATGATAGCTATTACTCACTCATTCTTTTCACAGTCTTACCTATCTTAACTAGGGAGTGGACTGTTTTGAAATTTGGAATTGGTACATGTGGCATTTGACACAAAATGTTGCCCTGTACTCCTCATTTGGAAGCACAAGTTTCCACAAAGCCTGTTGATTGCTTTGTGACTAACTACCCTTTGTAGCCAAAGCAACTCTCTTGGTGCTTGTTTTGGGTACTCTTAGAACATTCTGGAATCAGTTAGTGGTGAATGCCAAGGTACCACTATATTTACCAGACTATAAAATTGATAGTTTACCCAAAATCTTGTTTTTTCTGAACCAGAGTATAAAAGCGAAACAATTTACCCAAAAATCAAAGGTAATTATTTGTAGTTAAGAGATTAGAAAATTCCTGACCTTATTTTATACTTACTTGAATGTACCAAATTTGCTTAAATTCCACATACTATACTAGGGACTTTAGAATGATTAGCTTAATTATCACAATAATCAGTTGGAGCCTATTTTATGCATATGTTAAAGGGTTTGACTAAGTATATTCAGAAAAATTGGAAAGGTCGCTCAAGTATCCAACTGGTAAATGGAAGATTCTATCTACAGAATCTATGATCATGTGTCATCTTCTGAATACTATATTTAAAATAAATAATTCGTTTTGATTTTTGAGGACTTATTGTGCAGCTGTATCACACCTCATTCCAGGTAAATATGATTTCATCTTCATATCTGGTGACAATACTGTGGATCCTCAAGTTAGGACCAGCCTAATATATGAAGAACTTGGCCCAATTAGTTAATGGAAGATTCATCTTCCTCTTATTATCTATAGCATGTACCCAGATAAACATTGAAATCTCAGTTGTATTGACTTAGCTACAGCCAGTCCTGGGGAACTGGTTGAGTTTGTAAATCAAGGGTCCACTGTAAATAACAAACACTAATGGATACTTCAGCTCTTTTCTAAAGAATAATGATACATGACCTTTGAACAATCTGTTTTTTTATTAAAAATGTGCCCACTTATGATTAAATGTGAGGCATTATCCTGTCTAAACAGGTCAACAATGCTGTTGACCGCAGAGCTTGTCTCTTCCTGTCCTCATTCTGTACTTGAGGTAAGTTTATGTATTTTAACTTTTATACTGTATTCAATTTATAGTTAAGGGGAATAAAAAAATTACGCTTATGTTTGCATTCCATAAAATTTTGTGAAGGGAAATACATATGTTACATATTTTTAATCAGGTGTTATAGTCACTGGATCACAAATGATGACTGACATTTTATCTTTCATCTCCTGATTAAAATCTGAGGATAGTAGCATTCACAGTAGATGTTACATAGCTTGTTATGGTAAGTAAATGAGTTTATTTTTATGAAGTGCTTGGAACAAGCTTAGCACATAGTAAGTACTAAATAAATGTTCATTGTGATAAATTTCTTCCACAAATTTTTTAACATGAAGTGTTTTCAGAGATGAAGCTAATTGACATTTGATGTCCACATAATGCACATGGTTTACACGAGTGTATTAGGGTTGCAGAATGCATTTTCATAAAATGAAATTTTAGGTTCAATTCCTTGTTCTTTCTCTCCATATGTTTTCCATTAATCTTGTGTTCCTTGTTAAAAAGAAAATGAATTTTAAAAATAATTGTCTGAGTTTTATTCTTTCCTTTTCCTATCTTGTTTGGAATCACTGCTGACAGACAATTGTCCTTATATTCAGTGTCTTAGTTGAGTAGAAATGGCTCCTTTATTTACTTTGGACAATTTGTAACTACGGGTCAAGGAGTCAGGGATGGTGCAGTGATATACTGGGCTCTGTCTTTTCAACTTTCAGAGGGAGGAACTGCGGGTTATCTCGTACCTCATAGAGTTAACATGGATTGTGAAACAGAACCCCCTCTCTTCTCCCTCCCCAGCTGTGAAGTCCTTAATGTCTACGTGACAGCTGTAGCAATCTCCTGATAATAAGGTGGATATAAATATAGAATCTAAATCTCAGACAATTTTAAAAATAGCTCCTTTGTATCTAATGTAGTTTTCCAGTCATTACCTAGAATTTCAGAACCAACCTAGTGAACAGGTGGTGTATCCTCCATGATTCTGCAGAGAAGAGATGCACAGTGACTTGCTGAAGTTCCACACCGTTGGACTTGGTGGGGGCCAGTCTGGAGCTAGTGCTGTATTCAAGTTTGAACTCAGTTCCCACTCGGGCTGGCATTCATCCCCTCTGCACCAGAACCAATTCCTTTACTTCCTATAGAGAGAAAGAACTGGAAAGTATCAAAAAGTTTAATGCACTGTTTCAGTACAAAGTCATGATATTCTTCTATTTTAATTGTGAAAATATTGTAGTAGTAGTAGATCAGGGTGCGTATCTCCTTGAATTTGAGGACAAGAGACAAAGCCTTTTGGAAAATGTTCCCTGGGTTGATTGTTAGAAAACTAACTAGGCTTTTATTTGTTTAAAATTCAGAGATCTTCGACAGTATAAAGATGAACACTGTAAACACGTGGTTGGCTTCTTCTCAAAACCAAGATAAAGGGTGTAGTCTCTCTTTTTCCTAAGATGAAAGCCCACTGTAAATTTTGGCAGCGATATGTTATTGTAATAAGATCAACTCACAGCATATTCAGGCTTATTCTGAATGGGAATTGAATTTCACTGAAGAAAATGATGTGCTTCCAAATGAAAAGGAGCAGATGTACAAAATGAACCTTAAAATTAGTCCTGCATTTACCCCTCCCTGCATGCATCGTTTCACAGTTACAGCATAAGTAACAAGAAAGTGGCAAGAAAAAACTCAGCATCATTTTTTTAAAGTCATTACAGATGTATTAGGAGATTTGAAGATACTGAGAGAAAACTCAAATTCTTCTTAGAAATATGCACAGAAAATATTCCCCTCTAGAAAGTGATTTTACCATTAATATGTCATTTTAAAAACTGAGAAATCTTTGTATTTGACATGCATTTTGCCCCTCTCTGTTCTCTATCTGAATGCTATTATTTTAATCATGTTAATCTACCCCTTAGTGTAAAGTGCGGCTCTGTGGCTGCCTGAGCACAAAAGTGCTTTCTGTTCTTCCTTCCTCAGTGTGCTGTGCTTCGCATCACGCACGGTCTTATAAACAGTTAGGAGTTTAGACTGTTCTGATCAATACATTCAGAACCCTTACTTCAGCGAGATCGATATGGTGTAATGAAGTCTGTGCTGCAGTTCCCTTCCAAGCGTCACTGTTGGGCTAAGAAGGTGTCTGTTTTTCTTTTCTAAAGCAAAATCAAAATTGGGTTGGAGGTTTTTTTTTTTTTCTTATTACCCAGAACAGAGCAACTCTTTTGAGTCCCCTGAAAACAAGCTCACTCCCTAGTCCATCCAGAGCAGGACCTTGGTAACAGTGAAGAATGAGGGGGCAGAAATCATTTATCTAAAGAAAAATAAGGGTGTGAAGCAAAATGCTGCAACAGTTAATGTCTCTGACTTAATCACATAAAATGATTGCTGTTCAATGGTTTTAAATAAAATGACCTTATGAAAATATACTCCAAAGTTAGCTGCATGCTTATACAGAAAGTGTAAGAATAATTATAGCATCTGAAAAAGTGACCTGTTGACTTTAATTTTAATATATATTTTTTCTGCAATATATATGAAACCAAATGCAGTACCTGGCACTCTCTTTCTGAGTTTTTATGTCTTCCCTGAGTTTTGCTCTTGGTGAGACTTTTAAATAGTGCTCTTCTTAGTTTTAAGGTCTTTATATTTTTTAGGGGGTGCACTAAGTTAGAGCATGTAAAACAGCAGTGTTCTAACACTCACCTCAAGATAGCCCAAGTTGAGGCCTGAAAATTGATCCCTTATATAAGGTGCTAAGACAGCTTTTCATCTTGGTGGCAATACTGTATCATGATCTATCTCTTATAAAATTTTATTGTGGCCTCTTAGTGTCCTGATTTTTTTTTTTTTGCTTAAAAATCTATTTTGATAATGTTACTGTAGTTATTAGAAATTATTTGGTTTTGATGTATGACTAGTAAGTAATTCAGCTGAGGTCCATTGGCAAATTTTTGTTTTCTAGTGTCTATTTTACTAAGTGTTGTGAGAATATGTTTATATCTATAGACATTAAATGTTTATGTTCTTAGGCATCAAGAATGAAGTACATGTAATCTGCCAAAAGACTTGTGTTTGAGAAAGTTTGGAGAATTAACCTTATAAGGCATTGATCTAAGATAATTTATTTCTCTGTTTTATAATTAGAAGTCAGTATTTTCTTTAGTTAACCATACTTTATATAATGGAAAGCTATTAGATTTCTAGACTTGGAAGGGATTTTGCAGAATATGCAGTTCCCCTTCTGCATTGAACCTAATAATTAAAAAGGAAATTTGGCTAATTTATGCTCATAGTGCTAATAGAGAAAAGTGAATCTGTTGAAATATTCTCCATAACAAGAACTACTATGATGGAGAGTACAGGACAATGAAAAAAAGAAACACTTTGGAGAAAAGACAGCACCTTTGAGCACCTGTGTGCACCAATACTACGGCACATAGGTAAAAAGCAGTAGTTTTGCTTTCCATGCGTGTTTGTCAAATAGTAGAACGATTTGATGGAACTACAGATGGTGGAAGTATCAGGGCATCCTTGACTACTGCTTTTTGTGTTGGAGGCTGAGATTTCCTGACAACATGCATTTTAGCTAAGCCTTAAAACAAAGATACATGTTTTACTCCATCAAACCCACTGCATTTCTGCCAGACATTTTTCAGATGAGAAGTAGGAAGAGCAGGTAGCTTAGGATGTTGAAGGCTTAAGTATTGAGAGATTGGAAGAATGCAGTACCACTCAGCAGAATAGGAAGCATTCAACTGAATGTGCAGATGAGATGGGAAGGCTGTCATCATTCTCAGCACTTGGGTCCTGGCTCTACTGAAACAAGTCACTTCTGACATTGCTCTCACTTTCTCATCACCCTGTTCCCACCATGCCCGGTTCGCTTGTCATCTTGAGAGGACACAGCCCAGTCTGGTGGCATTGCCTTAGGCACAGCCATTTTGATAGGTGCTTTCATCTCTCCAGGTACATCTTTTATGTAAAGTCACACAGCTGTGAGTGTTGTTTTATTTCCTGGGACTTGGGAGACTTTGCTTTTGTTGGTAACTTCGTGTTAAGACATCAGCCATTACTTAGTTGATTTCTGCTGAATTGATGAAAGAGGGTAAGGAACACAGTTGTTGGGAGGATAAGCAAAGATACCCAAAACTGTGACTCAGGCTTATTAGGAAAGATGTTTTTAAAGCTGGTCATTTGAAGCCAGGCCATAGAAAAGAATACAAAGGACCAAATTGTGGAATCCAAATACAGGACTGAGGGAGGTTAGAGGAGAGGTAGTAAACATAAACTAAGGAGAGAAAGAATTTTGAGAATTAAAGAATGACCAGGGACCACAGAATATTGCATGGAAGCCAAAAAAAATTGAAAAGAGAACATAATGAGAAGGTTGTATCTAGTGAATGAGTAGGCTTCAAAGCTCTTGGAAAATAGTTTGGATAAAGTGGTTAAGAAAAATATGTGTTCCCTTATGAAACTGTCCATATGTTTTCACATGTCACTTGTAATAATATGTTGGATATTCACTTTACAATAGTTAGGTGTTTTCTGGTGACCCTTGCCCTCTGAATAACCAGAAAGCTGAAGAATTCTTGTGGTTGCTTGTAGTTAATTGAAAGCTAGTCTTTGAGTAAATCATATTCTAATTACTGGGTACTCATGTGAAACTATACAGAATAACATTAGTGTTTTTCAGTGGTTTCCACGGATTTCCCCATTTGCCCTTGACTTGGATTGAGCCTATTAACTATCAAACTGTCTGAGTGTTTCTTGAATACTGTTTTTTTGCTCTTAGATTTACAATTGAGAATGAGATGAATGGAATTAATGAAGTACTGTAGGTTTTCTGACCTAGACATAAATCATACTTGGCTTTTAAATCTCTTTCATATTACTGTCCATATGTCTTCTCTGTAACCATCATGTCATCTAAATACAAATAAGCTGGTCAGCTGTCTACTACTAAATGATATATCAATTTGCGTCTTAGACAGGAATATATCTGTTATCTGTGCGGCTTATGTAACAGAAAAATTGGAAGGATGCTAAGTGATATGGAAAATGTGTATATGCACATCCATGTCTCCTCTTTGAATATCCTATACTTCTTTCTCTCAGTGTCTCAGCTAATCAGTCATATTTTAAATCATCCACTCCAAGTAAAGAAATATCTTGACTTAACCAACATGATATGTCATCTGGAAATCACCAAGATCTACACACACACATATCTATACATAATGGACGTGCATCGCACATAATTCCAGTCATGGTGCACATATGTGTCTGTGATATGCTTTGACCGATATACTTGGCAGTAATTTAAAAATAATAGTTGCCTTTGAGTTGTTTTATGAATTAAGCGGAGGACATATTTAGTTTGCAAAAGTAGACAAGAATGTATATTTGTCTTAAATTTAACCACGAGACTGTCAACATTCCAGAAAAAGTCTGTTCTGTAGAGTCATCCAGAGGCTGGAGATTCTTTGCCATTCTTTTGCTTTTCCATTTGTCCAGTTGGCGATGGCCAATAATCATGGTCAGGGTCCAAACAGCTGAAAGGCAGAGAATATTCTTTTGAAAGCCAGGAGCTGGGTTTGCACATGTCACTTGCCTTTCTGTCTCTTTAGTCAGCATCTTTTTATAAGGCAAATCCACGAGTTGGAGAGAAGTCCCTGTGTAACAGGAAGATGATGCCTGACTAAAACTTCTGTCACTGTGGAATAAGGGAAAATGAATACTGAGAGCTTCTGCCCTCGGGCACAGCAGAATTTGTGTATGTAAATGGAAAACATGTCATTTCTTTATTTACATTATTACTCATTAAGTATTGGATGCTTTACAAATTATATGGAAGACATTTTTAATTTGAAAACAAGATGGTCTCAAATTCTGGAATTTTAATAACTGAGGAATCTGATTGTATGACAGGCAGCACTCAATGACTGCGGTTTTCCTGAAGGTTTGGGACAGTCTGTTCCTCACTGTTTCTAGAACATTGTCATTTTCATTCATTCATTTCAGCTCTGTGAGACTCTGTATGGAATATAACATGGGTTGGACTAGCCCTAGTAGTAAGGCTTTTACAGTTTGGAGCAAAGCAAACTTTGATCGTAGTAGCTCTACCTGGTGAAAATCACAGAGAAAATTTCCCAGAAACTCTTCCCTCCTTTCATTTCACTGCCTAAAGTTTTTGAACATTGAAATTTTGTTGTTGTTGTTGTTGTGGAACAGGGCATCAAACTCAGGATCTTGTCCCTGCTGGGCAGACCAGTGACTTCACTGAGCTACATCCCTGGCACAATATTCAAACTCGTTATGTTCCTTGGAATATCTCAAGGTCTTCTAGTGAATTATGAAGTTGCTCCTACTGTGGTATTTTGGGCATGATAGAGAATGAGGAAAAAATAACGATGTCTATTTTTCAGAATTTGGAAAATTTTACCATAACAAAAGGGAGGAATTTTATAGGCTTATTTGTAAATTATGTATGTTATTTTTTTTCCTTCCATATGTAGTATAATCAGATTACACAATTTACATTTCTTAGAATGTCTAATCTGAAGAAATAAAAGGTTGGTTTTGACACAAGTATACCGGATACATCAATAATCATTAAACTATACTGACTAAGCCTTCCTGAGGTACACTGCTTGGTTTTTATTCTAAAGTCCAAAGCACAACGAAACCTGATGTGACCTCCATACCACGTGTGTGCATGTGCACACACACATACACACACACAACACACACAGGAAAACAAACAATCAAAAAGCAAGTACTAATTAAATCTTAAATACATTATAAAATACAGCAACAAAGATCTGATTCACTTAGTCATCTTGCTTTGTAACATTTTCTTTAATGAGAACTTCGGAAGTCCTACTGAAGAATATTTTTTTCAAAATCAGTTAATTATATATTTTGGCTACATATATATTATGTTAGAACAATGAGGATCAATATCAGTGTCACTAAAAATCAAGCATAATAGAAGATGGGACACTCTGGCTGTATATATGCATCGTATGTTTGTGGCAAAATCAACACATTTGTTCCAAATTCACTTTTTCCTTTTGCATTTCTATCCCTTTATTTCTTATTCTCTGCTGTATCTCAGACTACTCTCCTCCTGGAATATAGATGTATGTGTACATTAATTATCATATAGACAACTTTTGAAAGATTCTGTTATGGTTTGGATGGAATCCTATCACTGCAGAGGGAAAACTCAGTAGAGAAAAAATAAGAAATTATAGATGTTGCTTTGCATTTGGCAGGCAGTAGATAATATTTAAATATAGATAGAGAGACCACATTAGTATTCTTTGCTTTTATTTTTAATAAATGAAGTCAGAAGTTTTTAGGTCCTGATAGCTCTCAAATTTTTCCCATTTATGTATGTTATTTAGGTGACAGGTGACCTGACATGATGGGGAAAATAATACCAGAAGCCAGGAGCTTAGGTTTTACATTGGACTTAGTCACTAACTTCACTGTGACATGACCATGATATGGAGCATATCTAGGCACCTGTTTTCTCATCTGTAAAAGGCAAGGGTTGCATTTTTGCAGCCTCAAAGAGTTCTGTCAGGTTGGTGATGATTATTTATCTGGTCCCTTTTATATTAAAACCAACACAATATTAAACAAACTGTGTGTTTTTAAAGCTGTGCTGTACAAAGCAGGAATTGTACATGCATGTTCGATTTGAGTGACTTGAATGCTGCACTTTCTTGATAGTTTAATCTCTTTGTAAATTTGTGCATTGGTGATGTTCCCTCATGTTCCTGAAGTACAAGCTGGAGCGTCTTCCTCCTGTGTACAAGGAACACTTAAATAAAATCTGTGACTGAGCACGTTATTAGTATGAACCTGGTGTGCTCAACCTCACCAACTCAGTAGCCTCTTTGAATGGAGGGCCAAGTGGCCGGACTAGAACAGAGCTCTGTGTCCTGCTGCTTGTCGACATTTGTTCCAGCCCTGTGCTTTATCCATATTACCCCAGATCACATGTGTACCGTATGGGTTGGTTTATTTAATTTGTAGTTGGTATTTCCAGTCCAGTTTAATCTTATTTCAAACAAATTGGTATTTACAAGTGGGTGAATGGGTTGTTCTTTGTGCGTCACTTCTTCCCATTTTGGTAGTTACAATCAATTTTAATTTGAAAGGAATATAAAATATCGGGATGAAAATCATCATTATGATAAGCGAGCCGCTTTTAAACCTTCAAAAGTTAAAAGATTTATTTCAAATGTATTGTGATTTGGGAGTGAGGGGGGAGTGCAAAACCAGATTGCGGGCACATTTGTGGGAGATAGGGCTGCTTAATGAGTCCTACGCCACCTAAAAAATTTGAGTAATCTAGTTTTGTAAAAAAGATGAAATACTGATTCTTCTCCTCTTTTCTAAGACAGGTACTTATTACATAAAACAAGCAGCTGTTCCTTTAGCATAAACCAGTGTTAACTCTTTCTGGTGACTCATTTACCTTTGGTGAGACTGGCGGAGCACACCAAGTCCAAGTTCCAGCTTGGAGATGTTCAAATGTTGGACGTTCAAACATCATTGTGTCATAGTGTTTCTGCGTTGAGAGTGAAAGACAAACAAGGAAATGGTGGTTATTGATTGGTTTTCTATAAAAACCTTGAATGTCAATGACCTTTGGTATCATCTGGTTTTCTCTGGCCTTCTGAGAGTTGTTTCTAAAATAGGCCATTCACTCTCCTCTTAAAAATCTTACAGTGATAAGTTACTGACTTCCTGCTGAAAGAGTTATTTCCTGGAGAAACTTGGCTTTGTACTAAGCTGAAATCTATATAGCTTGACCCAAAGCAGTTCATAAAAAGGGTATTCAAAATAAAACATGATGTTTGATGGCAAATGTCCCACAATGTTTAGTAAAATTTGAAACGCTGTTCAAATGTATCATCTGTTGCTGTCATTTTCGTTGTTGCAGATACCCCGGCTTCTCAGTTACCTAGTCCAAAATTCCTTTGGTAGTTAAGTTCTGTGTTATTATCTTGTGGTCACACCTCATGAAGTCATGCTCTTTAGTAACACAATGCCAAGCCATATACATTCACAAACAAGTAAAATTTCGAAAATCAATACCTTATGCGAACATTAAGTTAGTGTTTGTCACTTTTACCACCATTGACATCCTGAACTGCGTGGTTATTGAAATGTGAGGCTGTCATACGATCTGGTGGCATTCCTGACCTCCACACAGGCATCCCTGATTTGATGACTGGCAAAACCTCTGCAATAGTTCCCAAATGTTACCTGAGGACCAGATCATCCCTGACAAGAACCACTGAATTGACTATGCAAATACTGATTATCACTCCTCAACACCAAAGTCTTGAGATAGACTAACATGGTAAACCTAGGTTGAGCTCATAAAAATGCATTATTGAAAAATTTTGAGATTTATTGACTTCATTTTTTTATACGTGTTGATAGATCTATACCATTGCATATAAGAAGAAGCAGAGTTTAGCTGTCTTCTTTGTTGTAAAAATTTGAATTTGGGTAGGCAGGTTTGTATAAGTGGACACACTGATTTTAACATCGTTTTGACTTTGAGACAATATATCCATTTGAAATCTGCTGTAGTTGTGGTGGTTCTGCTGTGGTTATAACCAGGGATATGGACATATTATCCTCTTGATTGTGCATCTGGAGACCTTGATGTCAGGAGTTTCTCTGAGAAAGACACTGGACATCCATGCAGTCTTTGTCACGAGCGGTGAGAAGACACTTACTCTGGCCTCTGCTGAGGAGTCGACTCCTTTGAATTCTTCTTGCAGGTCACTGAGAGGTACTGAATTGGCTAGCCCCAGAAGAGCAGGGTGATTCATGCTGGGGACTTTTCTGTATCGTCCAGTTTGGAGGGCAGGAATTAAAAGGATGTGACTCATGCCCCCTTCCCATGTGGTATTTCTTGTGGAATTAATCAGTGTGGCACTTTGTGGGTTGGGAATATTGGTGAGAAATCTTTCCCATAAAATCCTTCAGCCATAAATTCTCTTCCAGGAGGCAGCATTGTGTGGTGAGTAACTCTGTCTTTCCAGAATATCACCATTGTTTTCATCTTTAAAAAAAAGTTGAAGATGCCAGGCATTCCTAGGTGTCCATTCTCATTCTGTCCCCCAGACACCCTCCCTCCCTCCTGCGCTCTGTCCCTTCTTTCCTCCCTTCCTTCCCTCTCCTCCTTCTCTTCCTTTTTCCCTCCTTCTTTCTCTGGTAGAGATTGTACCTTGAGCCTCATGCATGCAAAACACCCGTTCTTTCGCTGAGCTGCATCCTCATCCCTCTGGGAAGTTCTAGGCTCAGTGAATTTCAGGTACTTCTCTTTGAAGGGCATTGAAACAAGACTTAGGACCCCTGAAATTCTTAGGGATTTTTCATATCTTTGGGTGGATTGAACAGGGGAAAGATTGATCATTGTGGAGGCTCTACAGTCTTTTGACAGTACTATTTATTGTAAGATATTTTTCAGATACTTGTTTTATAAATTTAGACTGACAACAATCATTGGGTTTTTAGAAAGAAAATAAAACATCTAGATCCAAGAACTGCACTGTGCCTAAGATCATGGCATATTATTAACACAGAGACAGTTTCAAAAAGTGTATTCCCGATAACTGAAATTTCCCATGACTTAGTGACCTAAGTATTTTAGTGACACCAAATTCAGATAATGTCAGTTGGAGCTGTAGTTTGATATGTGAGTCATTATTAAGGATCATCTTTTTCAGCTCTGTAGAATAGAATCTAAAGGAGAATATAGTTTAAATGACACTAAACCCCATTTTATTGTTCATTAGCTGTCAAATATCAGTTTGGAAATAAATTCAAATAAAAAGTTAAGTAACCCACAAATGAAATATTTGATCACATATTTTTCTTATTGAAGATGTTTCTGTGCTGAGGACCATTGGGGAAAAATCATCTGTAGTATGTGCATACTCATTTGAATAAATTAGAAATATTTTAGGTTCCAGTTCTGTTGCCCCACTTAACATCTTACTTGTTTAAGGATGCTGCTACTAAATACTGTGATGTCTGATTTCTTTCCAAATGACTGCTTTTGTTGTAGTCCTTTTCCTTTCTCTCTTTTAGTAACTGTCATTATTCTTTAGTAGTTCTAAAAAGTAAAACACAGATCTTCATTTTGCCTCCCTGGAGTTTATATATATATATTTATTAGTCTTTTACAGAAGGTGGTTTTATATGTGTGAGGAGCTGTCATCCACGGCTTTACATAATGTATAACAGTAATATTGCATTTTCTCTGTCCATTTTCCAAGGATAACTGTTGTTTTTTAACCTGCTTATTCTGTACTGTTTTCTGAAGGATTCCATACAGGTGCTTACAGTAGACATGTTTTGGTGTTGTCAGCTGTGAAGTTCGAAGGTGTGTGTCAAAGTCTTCTCTTCTCTTATGCCTCATCTGTCCCACCTTCCCTCAGGGAGAGGATTTGCACCACACCTTTTCTCATCATTCCTGACTTTTCATAGTTTATCAAAGCATTTGGATGCATCAGTCTCCAACAGTTCATTATGTAGGCGTTTAAGTGTTCTGTTCAGGATGGTAACCCATAGCTCCTTGTTACTGGAGATCATTCACGTGACTTCCAGATTATGAAGACTGAGTTCAACAAAGTAAATTTTCCCTTTTTTATACTGATCATCCACTGAAGTGATAACATACAGAGTTAAGTAAAATATACAAATAAAGTCAGTTTCACCATACCTTTTAAAATCTGGGTTCTGGAAACTTCCAAATTTCAAATGCCACTCACCTATTTTTATTGGGTAGCGCTACTGTATATTATTTATATAGTACTTTTGCATTTTATTCAGGCCTGATAAATATAAATTGTTTAAAAACACTTTACTGTCATCTTACTGCATGAATGCTGTCCAGGACACTTGCCCATCTCCCCACCATTCTTGCATTTTAGCAAACTTTTGCTTTTTTATTGGTTTTAGTCCAAGATGTGATCTTTTTAATTTCTGCTTTTTGTGTCAAGGCTGTTCTTCCCCGAGAGGATCGGTGCGCACCTTTCCCCTGGTCTGGGCCTGGCCTGCTCTCCAGCCAGTGCAGATAAGGGCCTTTGACCATGGGCTTTGATCTGAGTGACGGAGTTTGTAAATCTTTTACTCTGAATGTGCCCAGGGATTCTCAGGAAGCTCTTCTTTTTTTCCTTTTTAAAATAAAGCTTGAGTTATCAAGTAGAAGATATTTATAAGAGGCTCCATACTTTACTTCATGAGAAGAGTAGTTATTGTGTATTCTGAGTTGACTAAAGGAATTCTGTCATGTATTTGTAAGAAGCTATTTATTCTTTGAAACCAAACTGTTGGACTTTTTAAAGAGAGTTTGAAGTTTTCAGTGAAAGTTTACACAGATCT